>PVJA010052129.1:0-12379 GCA_004027025.1 Myocastor coypus
ACTAAGGGCCTCTTTGGTAAGAGTACTTTCATTAAGCTGGGTGTGGTGGGGTATGCCTGTAATCCCAGTACTCAGGAGGCTAAGGCAGGAGTGCTTTGAGTTCAAGGTTGGCCTGGGCTACAGAGAGAGTTCAAGGTCAGCCTGAACTATATAGCAATAACCTGTGTCCAAAAAAAAAATGCACCCTTTCATTAAAGATCCTGTAGGAGCTAAAGCCATCATGTTGAGATATATAAATACATGAACATTATAATTTTTTAAATTATGAAAGCAAATATACCTGTAAAATATACAAAACCCACTAAGGCATGGTGGTGTACAACCATGATCCTAACACTTTAGTAGACTAAAGCAGAATTGCAAGCTGGAGTCCAGCTTGGGCAACTTAGTGACTTAGCCAGATCCTGGAAAGATGGACAGACAGGCAGACAATGTAGTTCAGTCCCCAGGCCCTGGGTTCAATTCCCAGTACATACTCCCCCACAAAAACCCAGCTGAGCCAATTTTCTCACTGCTACCCTAGGGCAAACACTGTAACAAATTCTAAAACTTTTTCATTTTATACACATGTACACTTAGTATTTGCATGTATAAAAACATTTTACAAAAATGGAATCACACACAAAAAACACTGTTCTATAACATGACTTTTTTCTTTCACAGTACTTTTCTGGGAGCCTTCCATGTCTTCCTACTGAAATAATGAATCTTTTCGACCTCTTACTAGAATCACAAAACAGCCTGATTATGAAACTGTCATTTATTCCCACATGTGTGCATGCATTTACATATACACACACACATATATGAAAAAATAAACCAGCATCCTATTGTATCGGAGATATGTTGTACCTTACCTGACATGGAAATTTCTTCACCTCTTTTCATTCCCAATCTTTTATAAATATCTCTCTCAGGATCAACATAGATTTCATGGGAATATCCAGTCAGCCTGCAGAATGGCTGAAGAAAGAACAGTTGGAACTTTTATAAGAATAAATAAAAAAAAGCAATGGTAGCTGCCTTTAGCCAATGTAGCCTATACTTGATGGTTCACATAATGCAGTTTTCTTGGAAGAACCACATTTGGCCTGTCAGAGTGCCCGTTTCCTAAATATTTACCTCAATATGATGGTAGGATGATTGTCCAATCACGATAAGGTTGACATCTGCTTCCTGTGGGAAAAAAACACATAGGCAATATTACAAATTGTTTTACACAATTTCTTCTAATCTGACTCGTTTTAGTCTAATGCCACCTCTTT
This sequence comes from Myocastor coypus, assembly GCA_004027025.1. NCBI lineage: Eukaryota > Metazoa > Chordata > Mammalia > Rodentia > Myocastoridae > Myocastor > Myocastor coypus. The sequence continues at coordinate 1,266 of PVJA010052129.1, forward strand.
TTTTTTTTTTCTTCAGTATGGGGATTAAACTCAGAACCCTGCGTTTGCCAGGCTTATTCTACTCAGTTATCTCCCCGACATCACTCCATTCTTTAAGTTAGAAGTGCTAACTCTTAAACATCATCAACTCTTGAACCTGTAAAACTACTAGAAGGAAAAATAGGAGAAAAACTCTGTGTCTTTTGTTCAGGTGATGATTTCTTGGATGTGATCCCCTAAACACAGGCAATGAAAACAAAAACTGACAAACGAGATTGCATAAAAGGAAACAGCTCGTGCACAGCAAAGGAAACAAGCAAGGGACAACTTCCAGACTAGGAAGAAATATCTCCACGATGGACATTTGCTAAATTGCAAACCCAAAAACTAGCCGGGTGTGACGGTTCATGCCTGTAATTCCAGCATTTGGGAGGCAGAGGCAGGAGGATCATTTTGAGGTCAAGGCAGCATGGGCTACAAAGTGAATCAAAAGCCAGCCTGAACTGCATAGTGAGACCTTGTCTCAAAAAAAAAGGACTGAAAGTCGCAGCAAGAAAAAAACCTGATTTAAAAATGGACAAAAGTTCGTTAGGGGGCCGGTGAGATAGCTCAGGAGTATAAAGGGCCTGCTTAGGCAAGCTTAGGCAACCACAGCGACGGCAGTTCAGTCCCCAGCACCACATGCTGTGCCAGCCTCACCCCCAGAGCAGGCTGAGCTGCCATACATAAATAAATAAAGTTAAAAAAAAAAAAAAGTGGGTTAGGGATGCCCGTTGTACATGGGGTCCTGGGTTCAATCTCCAGCACTACAAAAACAAAAATGAAAAGCAAAGTGAAATAAAAAACTTCGTGAAAGACCTGAAAAGACATTTCTCAAGAGACAACAAATACTCAACCAGTTTCTGGCAAAATGCTCATCAACACTAATTATGAGGGAAGTGCAAATCAGACACTGAGAAACCAACTGCCTCACACCCGTTATGAGGCTTCTTAATTGAAAAGTCAAGACCAATGTTTGTGAGGAAGTGGAGAAAGAAGAACTCTTGCCCACTGTAGATGGGAATGTAAATCAGTACTACCACAATGAAATCGGTGTGCAGTAAAAATATCACTACTGCATGATTACGCAGTGTGAGCACCAGGAAGTACATGAAACCGATCTGTCAAAGAAGTATTTATATGGGCTGGGGAGATAGCTTGGCATCTAAGCGCCTGCCTGGCAAGCCCAAGGACCTGGGTTCGACCCCTGGTACTTGATCCCTAGTATTGCACGCCATGCAGGCCACCAAAACCAGGCATGGTGGTTGGCCTGTAATCCCAGTGCTGGGGAAGCTGAGACAAGAAAATCACTATGAGTCTGAGCTGTGTAGTGAGGCCCTACACCATAAATAAAGAAATAATATTAAAAAAAAAAAAAAGAGGTATCTATATACTCCCATGCGGAGAAAGGAGCACTCTTGCCCACTGCAGATGGGAACATAAATCAGTACTACCACGATGAAATCAGTGTGATTTCATGATCCAGCACTACTCACACTAGCCAGCATAAGGAGAAATCCACCATCCATCAAGTGATGAATGGATAAGGAAAATGGTATCATGGTGGAGTGGCAGTCAGCCATGAAAAGGGAACGTTTCTTCCATTTGTGACAACACGAATCATGCTCATATCATGAAAGTTAGTATGATCAGTACTTTTTTTTTTTTTTTTTTAGTACTGGGGAATAAAATAGGGCACTTGCACTGCACCACATCCCCAGTCCTTTTTATTTCCAGGCAGTCTGGCTTTAATTTGGGATCCTTCTGCCTCAGTTTTCCTGGGACTGGCACGTTTAGAAACAGGACGTTATGGTAAATGACTCAGGCCCATAAAGATGAGTACAGTACCTCACTCAGTAAATGAAATAAAGAAGGAGGGAACAGCTACTCCAGACAATAGGTGAAAAGCCCTGGAGAATGGGGAGATATTCAAAGGGTGTAAGTTTCCCCTAATTTTTTTTCACGGTCCCGGGGATTGAACTCCGGACCTTTGCAAGAGCTTATTCTACCCCACACTCTTGTAAATGTTTTAGAAATGTAAAGCACAGCAAGCTGATTACAGTTAATGATGTTCTAATACTTTAACAAGCTAGTAGCTTTTAAACATTCCTTAACACATAAAAATAAAAACTAAAAAGGTAGGGCTATCTAAACACATATTTCTATTTTTTTCATACTCTAATTGACATGGTTTGCACATTGATAAGTCTTCCCCAGGTTGACCAATGCCTTCATCAAAAAGCCCCCTGGGGCTGCAGGCACAGCTCAGGGTTGGAGGGTTTGCCTAGAGGAGTTCAAGCATCTGCACAGAAAAAAAACAAAACAAGAACAACAAAAAACCCTCAAAAAAAAAAAAAAAACCCCTCAACGTAGTAAAACATAAAACTCAAACCGGACCAAGCCCATCTATGCCTGAAGAAAGAAAAATAAGGCCCAGGGAAGTTGAAGCCTACTGATAAATGTAAATTGTCCCCTTTAAGGTGTATTAGTGTTCCTGCTTTATAATGAACTCTATGGAGATGAGTAACACAGAACGAGGGTGTCCAATTATCTGCAGCATTTGCCTTTGGGCATTATTATCAGATAGTAATCTCTGGAGAACAGAGATTACTAGATAATAGCCAAGCATCAAAGTTACTATGATCAGTACTTTTTTTTTTTTTTTTTTTTTTGGTACTGGAGAATGAAATAAGACCCTCGCACTACGCCACATCCCCAGCCCTTTTCATTTTCGAGCAGTTTGGACTTTAATTTTGGATCCTTCTGCCTCAGTTTCTCAGGGACTAGCACGTTCAGAAACAGGCAGGAACGAGTAGGTCAGGACAGAAGCAGGTGTGTCCCTTGTCTGTCCCTCGTGGAGACGCAGGGCTGTGCCAAGAGGGGACACCCGGGTGTGGGGGCGCCACAGGTTCCATGCCGCGCCCTCGGCAAACTTGCCTCCAAGCAGCTCTTGGGGATCTTGGCCAGGTCTTCTACGTACTCCTTGCACACGTAGCAGAGGAAATGCCGCACGAGCACCACCACTGCGCGGCGCTCCCGGAACAGCGCCCCGAACTGCACCCGCCGCCCGCGCGCGTCCAGCACCGGAAGCTCGGCCACGCCCGGCGCCAAGGGCAGGCCCTCGGGGCTGACGGGGACCGAGGCGGGGAGGTCGCCTCCGCGGACCTGCCGTGTGACCGGCGCCGCCATCCCTGCTCCGACGCCGCTCAAACCGCACGCAAGGACTACGACGGACGACGACGACGGCGTGGGATGGGGCGGGGCCTGGCGCTGCCTGGGCGGGGAGGTCAGGGGCGGGGTCAAGGGCGGGGTCTGGGCGTCGGGGCGGGGCTGTCTGCAATACCCGACTCTCCGTTAAACGTGAGTAAAATATTGAAGCAGTTTTATAGTGGATCTCCACCACCAAGGGTCTGTCCTTTTTGTTGTTGTTGTTGTTTCGTTGTTCGGTTTTTTTTTTTTTTTTTTAATTGAGGGACCGGGGTTTGAACTCACGACCTTGCACTTGCCAAACAGCCACTTGTGCCACGCTATCTCCCTGGCCCCCAAGACCTGTTTTGTTGGGTCTCTGTTCACAAGTACTACGGTTTGACTTACTCATTTGCCATCCACATCCCTACTGAGATATAAAACTTTGTCATCAGTCGAGAAAATTTTCACAATTCTACTTTTTTTTTTTTTAATTTATTTTATTTATTTATTTTTCTTGTTTCAGAACCTTTATTTGTCTATTCACTCACTTTTATGGCCGGCTCAGCCCACCCCGAGGGCAGGGCTGGCGCAGCATGTGGTGCCGGGGATCGAACCGCAGTCCCTGAAGCCACCCAAGCTTTCCCAAGCAGGGGCTTTACACCACTGAGCCATCCCGCTGGGCCCCTCTACTTTTGTTTTTTGAGACAGGGTCTCACTGTGTACTCCACACTAGCCTCGAACTCAGCAATCCTATATAAGCCCCTGAATGCTGGGCTTGGGGCATATTTTTATGTCTGGCTCTACTTTTGACCAGTGCGCATGATGAAACTATCTTAGAACCACTGCAGGAGTCCATGTCTTATTTTGAAAATGTTTCTAAGGCTATTTACCATACCCTGCAATTGAGATCATCTGCCAGTGTAGAGGAGAGTCCGCAGAGATGAGGGTGGGCGTGTGTGTTTCAGTGCTGGAGACTAAACTCAGAGACTGAACTCGGACTGAACACTGTGCTAAGCTTCCAGGCCTTTCGGTCTTGCTAAATTGTCCAGACTGCTTTAAACTTGTGATTCTCCTGCCTCCTGCACTTCAGAGTGCAAGAATTATGGGTTTGTACCACCACCCATGGTTTAGGATTAGATTTTCCTTTTTCTTGTTTCAGAACTTTTGTTTGTTTACTTATTTTTTTTTATGGCCGTCTCAGCCTTGCCCTGAGGGTAGGGCTGCCGCAGCATGTAGTGCCGGGGATCCATCTGCGGTCTCTGCAGCCGCCTAAGCTTTCCTAAGCAGGCGCTTTAGACCACTGAGCCATCATGCCAGGCCCGATGATTTTTTTTTTTTTTTAATGGCCAGATCACCAGCCTGTCCTGGGGGTGGGGCTGGCACAGCATGTGGTGCCTGAGGTTGCCTAAGCTTTCCTAAGCAGGAGTTTTAGACCACGGAATCATCTCTCTGGCCCTAGGATTAGATTATTGTTTTGTTTGTTTGTTTGTTTGTTTTGTTTTTTTTTGCATTAGATTATTTTGTTTTCTATTTTGCCCTGCTGGGGATTAAACTCAGGAGCTCGTACGTAGCTAGTAAGCTGCTTCTCCACTGACCACAATCTTTGCACAGCAAAAATCTTTGGTTTTGTAGAAATCCCACTTTCTATATCAGCACAATTTCTCCTCAGGCAGGCAGGTGGACAGGCAGACAACTACGCAGAAATGCAGCAATTTCTGCAGCATGTAGGAAACCCACTTGGACTGGAAATACCATTCTCAGTCTCTAGTATTTGTACACTAATGAGGCCTCGTTTTCCTCAAGTAATGGAGCTGTAGGTGGTTAATTCACCAAGAAGTGACTGAGGTCCAAGGAATGTCAGTGCAAATATATCCAGTCAACCTTTTGGAGAGATCCTGCCCAGGAAAGAGAAAGGGCTTGTGCTGTAGTTTGTTTAGCTGTTCCACCCTAATTGGTCTCAAGAACATTTGATTTTTGGAGTATTTCCTGTAGTGCACTGCAGTTTTCTTATATGTACTTTTGCTTATGAACAGTTTCTTGTGCGTCCTGAAGCCCCTGTTCTCTGGATGACATGGACAGTGACAGTCTCACAGTCAACAAACATGTACCCCGCAAATTCCATACATCGGGGATGATGTTCAAAAGTGGAAAGATTAAGTAACTAAGATAAGTTGAGGTTAAGATTTATGTAGTTTGGTTGGAAAGATAAGCATAGAGTAAATCATTGTGTTGAAGAACAATAAATAACATAGCAGAAGTCTGAATAAGGTCATTGAAACATCAGCTATGATGCTTTTGGAGTCAAGTAACAGGAAATCTAAAATAGTTGTGAGTCATTATTACCCGATGCAACAGGAAATTTAGGGACAGGCCAGGCTCTCAGTGGGTTACTTTCCTCAGCTATTCTCTTGGCTCTGGCAGTGCCCTGAGCAGGGCTCCTGAGTAATCCCATGATGCCTCGCAGCTGCCCTGCACGTCCTAGTTCAGGTCACATGAAAAGACCTACAATACCGCCATCTCTAGAGTGCCTAGCAGACCTCTTCCTGCTCACTCAAACTGATCTGTCCTTCCTTAGACCAACCTGTGCTGAAGAAATGAAACACATTGGGAAATAAACTAGAAGACTGTCATGAGGGCGCAAATGAAGGAGAGATCCATCTTCTAAAGATGATTTTATGAATGGCAAAAATGAAACAAAGAAAGAAGAGATGAACTCAATTGGTTGAAAGGCTTCAAGAGGGATGATTAATTTCTGTGTAGGCATGCTAGTCATGGTGCTGTATCTCAGCCACAGATGCCCTCTTCCTTCCCTACTCTGGGACAGTGGACTTCACTCCACTCTCATGCTGAGGCTTGTCCACCAGTCTTCCATGTTGGTGTTGGGGATGGATCCTAGAGAGAGAGCTTTGTGGTCCTTAGGTCATGGAGGGCATTACTCTTAGAAGGGGCAAAGTGGCTCTCCTGGGACCCATAGGTTCTTACTTAGGAAAGGTTCTTATGATAAGAGCAAGCCTGTTTCCCCAATTTTAGTCTGGCTTCCTGTCCAGCATTGCAGGCCCTTCTTGACATATGCACTCCTGCCATCTTGCCACCTGCCATGAGGTCCTCACCAAAGCCATGACCTGGAACCTACAAATGGTAAAAAAAAAAAAAAAAAAGTTTTGTGACTGTAATAGAAACCTAATGAGGGCCTGGCAGGATGGCTCAGTGGTCTAAAGTGTCTGCTTAGGAAAGCTTAGGCGGCTGCAGGGACCGCAGTTCGGTCCCTGGCACCATATGCTGCGCCAGCCCTGCCCTCATGGCGGGCTGAGCCAGCCATAAAATTCATAAAAATAAATAAATAAACAAACATTCTGAAACAAGAAAAGAAAAAAGTTTAAAAAAAAAAAGAAAGAAACCTAATGAATAGAGTAGTGAGCAGAGTACCACACTTGACAGTTGGAGGTTGTAGTAGCAACTATATTTCTGCAGGCTGGTGAGATAGCTCAGCAGACTAAAGCCCCTGCTTAGGCAAGCTTAGGGAAACACAGGGACCACAGTTGGATCCCCACCACCACATGCTGCACCAGCCCTGCCCCCAGGGCAGGCTGAGCCGGCCAGAGCCCAGGTGTAGTGGCACATGCCTATAATCCCAGCACTGGGGAGGCTGGAAGCAGGAGGCTCACCATGATTCCAACCTGCATAGTAGGACCCTGCAACAACTAAATACATTAAAAAAGAATATATGGCAGATCATTATGGTGTCCAAGCTACATGGTGGCCTCTGGTTTGGCATTCTGGTAATATATTTTCCTCTTGGACTTAAGCACAGTCTCTGCAGTCCATCACCTTGTAACCAAAACTTTCTAACTAGCATTGTAGAAATTATACTGATTCTACAGATGTTGGTCACTTTGGTCACCTAGAATTAATCCCCAATTTGTTGCTTTTATTGTTAGTGCCTCTTAGTTTTGTAAAATACTGGGTTTCAAGGAGTATAACTGGCAGTAATTTCCAAGGAGACCCCATAGTATATATACTGTTCTCCAAAATCCCAGGACCTAGAGCCAAGCTCTTCTTCATACAGAACCTGCATGGGTTTGGACAATGAGAAGTCACTGCCTGCCACTGCTGCTCTTGAAAACAAAGAATGTAAAATCAGGGCTGGGGAGGTCACACAGGGCTAAGTGCCTGGCCAGCACAGGCCCCATGCTGTGTTAGCCACCAAAACAATGCATGGTGGCACATGCCTGTAACACAGGCACTGGGGAGGCTGAGACAGGAGGATCACTGAGTCCCAGCTTAAGACTCTGTATCAAATAATAAGTAAATAAGACCAAAAAAAAAAAAAAGGAAAATAAAATCCAAAGTACATAAATTTATGTGAATTATTCCAGCAGGTTGGGAAAATACATTATTATTATTATTTTTAGAATTAGTTTATATATCAGAGTAATTCATTGAGCAAGAAATAGCCAATCTGGTAAAGAACAATGTTTGATTTAAAGCTGACAGGTAAAGAAGGCTAGGTACAGTGCCACAGGCTTGTAGTCACAGCACTTGGGAGGCAGAGGCAGGAGGATTGCTGAGGGTTCAAGACCAGCCTGGACTACAGAGTGAGCCCTTTTCTCAAAAAACGAAAACCAAAGTTAAACCAAAACCAAAACAGTTAACAAACATTTTTACTAATATCGTCACTGGTGATGTCACCAGAAGTGGTGTACAGTGGATGGCACCATGCACTCATGGGATGAAAGCATACTATGAATGTTGAAATTTTTACAAGTTACAATAAAAGGCACATTGCCATTAATCCTATCCTACCTCCAAGGCCCCACTTACAACGCCCTTATCCCGCTGTTCTGGCCACTTTCTGAAGTAAGCTGAGTCTTCTAGTCTGGGCAAGACCTTATTCCCAGCAGAAGGCTCCAGAAGGGTGCGGCCATCTCTTTTTGTCCTGCTGTCTTGGGGCTGCACTTTGGGGTCTGGGGTGTCCAGCTAGAACTTCCTCGATGCTTTTTGTCTTGGGTAAGGGCTGGCCCAGTGCTAGATGCTCTCTGTGGTCAAGTGTGAGCTAAAGGGGAAAAACTGACGTAAATTAAATGAAGTGGGTAGAGGAGATCTCGTTTCTTCTCTCTTTTTTTCATTCTTTACCCTACAGCTCGAGTGTCACTTGGTGGCCCCAGCTCCCTTTCAGCGGACTTTTGAGTTGAGAGGGAAACAGGGCATAGGAGTGGCGGGAGAGAGCCTCCTTGTGGTCAACACGAAAGTAGCAGCGCTTAGTGTTTAAATTAAACTACGGAGGTTTTTTTGGTTTGTTTTGTGTAGGGATGTGTTGGTCTTATTGCAAACAGTTTTACTCCCGGGAGCTAAAGCGGTAGGAATGAGAAAAACAAGACGACGAAAACCTGGGCTAGGTGGTCGCCAGTCTGCCTGATGGGCAAGACTGACTCACAGCATACAAAAACGATCATTTATTTGAGCTTTTGCAAAGTTTGTATCGCATGACACAAGATTGCTTAGCAACTAATAGCAGGCCTGAACCAGACAGGATGTTTTTCTCAGCACTGGGGGAGTTTGTTTGCTTTAGGGACAGAGGCCTAGTCCCACTTACACACACTTGATCAATTTCCTGGCTTCCTGCAGCCCCCAACCGTTTTGGTACTAGGAATCGAACATAGGCTCTCACACTTACTAGGCAGGCGCTGTGTTACTTAGCTATATCCCCGGCCCAACAGAAAGTCCTGTTGAGACCAGCAGATTGAGGGTTACTACAGTTCCTTGCCTGAAGAGCAACCAGAGTATCTGGGTAAAGATACCTGTGTCCACCAGAGAACAAAAGCTTCGTTTCCAAAGAAGTAAGATTCTGACTGCCTGAATGCACGTGGACTGGTATAAGAGGATGAGCCTAGGTGCACATGCAGGTGGTCATAAGATCACATGATGGCTACTGTGGTCCTTAAGTCTAAGAATGTACTGGCCAGGCATAGGGACCAGTGATGCCCTCAACAGTGCTCCAGGTCCCCTTCTGCTGACCAGGGAGTTGGCTGGGTCTTGGCTCTGCTTAGGAGAGGCACTGCCTACACTCCTGGCTGCTGGGACCCTGGACTCCCAGCCCCAGAACTTGCAGTCAGGGTCTTCTCACCTGCAGTCTCTTCCCTCCCCACATTGACCCTGCTCTGGCCACGTGACTCCTGGCTCTACCTGTGCACTCTCCTCAGAGCCTGGCTCCTTGGCTTCCAGCTGAGAGGACTTCACTTGCTCCTGGGTCTCAGCTCCCATCTCTGCCAGCCCTTCCCTGGACCCCACCCCACAGGGGCAGTGGGAGGGCTTTTGTAGTCACTCTTTCTCATGGAGTGCACCTAAACAGAACCTACAGAATAAGGTACAAATATTACATTTATGATAAACGAATCCTGTCAATTCCTGTCTGCCTTCCCTTTCCTGCTCTCCATCCAGACAGCGAGGCTCTGTGGTGGGCGCAGCTCGGTGGTGAGTGCTTACCTAGCACAGAGGAGGCCACGGTTCCAGCCCAGCACCCAAGAGTCAGGCTGTGAGACCTGGGAGACCATGCTTGATCAAGGGCCAGAGAGCCGGCTTCCGGCTTCCGCTAGCATCTGCTGCTCCTTGACTTTTGCTTCTGTGCCGCAGACGCAAAAGCCCCCTGGGCAGACCCAGGGGGCAGGAGCCACCGGAAGGAGGCAGCCCGCAGGATGCTGGGATGAGCTTCCCCAAAGCCTGTGCTTCAGTCGCGCTTCAGTCAGATGATTCTAGGTCTTCCAGCCGAGGACACAGGGACAGACAAGCCATTCCTGCTCTGCCTCTCTCTGCCTTTGATCCAGGAAACCAGGCCAATAGTGAGTTTTGTTTCGTTGGCTTATTTATTTTTTACTTCTGAGGATTGAACCCTTTGCACTGAATGACATTGCCATCCCTTTTTATTTTTTATTTTGAAACAAGGTCTCACTAAGTTGCCAAGATGCCCATGCTGGACTGAGACTTGCAGTCATCCTGTCTTGGTCTCCTGGAAGTCTGGGATTCCAGGTGTTCACCATACCCAGATTAAAATTCGTTATCTAATTATAAATTTATTTAATTTGATATAATCTAAGACAAATACTAAGTATTTTTAAAATTAATTAATTAATTAATTTTTGTACAGGGTCTCCTATGCAGGTCGGGCTCATGCTGATCCTCCTGCTTTCAGCCTCCCCAGTGCTGGGATTACAGGGGTGTGCCACCCTGCCTGGACTCAGTTGCTGGCTTTGCGTGCCTGGGAGTGGGGCCGCCGCAACATGAAGTATTGTGGATCAAAGTGTGGTTCCTGCCCTTGTCTAAGCAGGCACTTAGTTTGCTGAGGTATCTCACCAGCCCTGAAAACTAAATGTGAAGAGTTTTTTTTCTTTTTTTTTGAGACAGGGTTTTGCCATGTAGTTCAGGTTGGCCTCAAACTTGTGGTGCAGTGCCCTTTCCTTAGCTGCCTGCATGTCAGGATTGCAGGCATGCACCACCATCTTTGTATGCTCTTTTTTTTTTTTTTTTTTTTTGCGGTCCCAGAGTTTGAACTCATGACCTTGTACTTGCCAGGCAGGCACTTGTGCCATGGAGCTATCTCCCTGTCCCCCCTTGTATGTTCTTTATAGTTGAAGAAAATGATTTCACATAGAAATAAGGATCAATAGGGAAGAATAAAGAGTGTTGGGAACAATGACCATGTCTCCTTTTGGGAAGAGACATGGATAAATAAACCACAGGGGTTCTCAAAAATCTTAACACGTATCCAGCCAACATGGGGGCCATACAGGGCAGCTGATTCAGAGTTGCCCAGTCCTAGTGTCATTCCAAGGAAATGACCCTGGGCAAGCTTGATTGTTTATCATTAATTCAAGAAACATATCTTGCGAGCTATGTGCAAGACACTGTTCTAA
>PVJA010052130.1:0-12529 GCA_004027025.1 Myocastor coypus
TTTTTTTTTTTTTTTTTTTCGTGAGACCAGAATTCAAACTCACGACCTTGCACTTGCCAGGCAGGCACTTGTGCCACAGAGCTATCTCCCTAGACTCTTCTCCATTTTCTAAAATCTCAATTTAAAAGAACAAGCCCATGATTGAAAAATAAAGACTCAACTCATGGGCAATTCAGATATTGGAACCCAATAAATACATCACTGTGGAAGAAAAAACCACTTTCATGAAGTATGAAGTGCTTTAATTTAATTTTTTTTATTTTCTAATCTACTCTCATTTATATGTCAAGGCTGGGTTTTCTTGAAATAAATGTTGTTAAAAACAGTGTGACCCTCAACTCTACCACTTCATTGACTTGTTTGATACAGGGCAAATTCTATTCCTTAGATCCCTCACATGTAACATGGATATAACTGTATATCACAGGGTTGTAAAATTTAAATAGATTATTATGTATAAAATGCCAGGAAATATCTAGCACAAAGTTCATATAAATCTTATTTTCTGAACTTACTTGAGTCTTACCAACATTCCTGTAATCAAGATTTATATTGTTGCTCATATTTAGCTTTAGAAACTTTATTTAAAAAAAAAAAACCCTCATTACATAGCTGAAATGTATTAACTCTAAGACACTGATTCATATTGCTGTGTTTGCCTATTGTTAAAAAATAAACTCTATCAACCTATAGGCTAGTGTATTTTAAAACATTATTTTGTTTTTAAGAGGTGTAGATTGAAAATTCTAGGACTATAACACATATTTAAGTATCCTGACTAGAAAACATTCTTGGGTTTATCAATGTTGTCCTTGCCAGGCGTGGTGGCGCATGCCTGTAATTCCAGCACTGGGGAGGCTGAGGCAGGAGGATCAGTGCGAGTTCGATACCAGCCTGGGCTACAAAAGGGAGCTCAAGTCCAGCCTGAACTGCATAGTGAGACCCTGTTTCAAAAGGACAAAAAAAATGTTGTCCTTGTGAGAATCCCGATGGGGCTTGTTTCTTCTTAAGCAGTCTCCCAACCCCTTTTCCATCTCTAAGCGTAGTGCTAAGGGTGCACTGTGGTGAGTGGAAGGGGACTCTGGCTGCTCCTCTGACTCCTTAGTCTGGAGAGAATCTGACATCTACTGTGACTGTTCACGGTTTGCTATGCCTTTTCTCCAGAGCCCCTGTAGGGATTCAGTATTTATTTCAAGGTGATGATCCTTTGTGGGGCAAGATAAAGTTTTCCCACTATCCACATCATAAGGGCTTCACTGAAGTCTCAGAAAGAAGTAGAGGAGCTGACAAGATAGCTCAGCAGTCTAAGGGTCCTGCTTAGGCAAACGCAGGGACCCCAGTTCAATCCCTGGCACCACATGCTGTGCCAGCCCCACCCTCAGGGCAGGCTGAGCCGGCCATAACAGAAAGAGAGAGAGAGAGAGAGAGAGAGAGAGAGAGAGAGAGAGAGAGAGAGACAGACAGACAGACAGACAGACAGACAGACAGACAGACAGACACAAAAGCAGAATGCAGCATAGGAAGTAAGACTACATTTTTTTCTACATCTGCCAGTCTTGCCTCAACTGCGTGAAAGTTTAACCAGGACCCAGAAACTAGAAACCAGTATTGTAGCCACAAGCCTCACTTTCCCAAGTCAAGAGGGAGCAGTACGTAGGTAATCTTCCTGCAGATGAAACTCCTTATAATGAGGGAAAGACTGGCCACCAAATGTAGCCTTAGCCTCTTCCTTGGGGTTCTGGTTCTGGTCAAATGATGTCTGGGGACTTTATCCCGTGGTTCCTTGCCTCAGACCACTCCACTGAGGCAGGTGCCTCAGACTTGTTTCCCACATGTGAATAGCTAGAAGGATGTGAGGAGAGACAAGCTTTCCAGGAGGAACCAGAAAAGCCTCCAAAATAATGGAGTTCATTTATACTTCCTTTACCACCCCACAATAGGAGATCTGTCCTTAATACTTCATCCTTGAAGTTCTTTTTATTCCATATCTGTTCTGAATAGCCCAAGAATTAGGGTGCCCAGGGTAGTAAGGCACACTGATCTTCCTAGAGAAATAGGCTTAGCTCACGGTGTTCTAGCGTTTGCCGGTTTCTGGGTAACCCAAAGAACCAACTGTCTAAGAGAGAACACATCATAAAAAGTCTGGTCACTCCCCTGTACGACTCATCCATCCAATTCTTCCTTTTTCCTTTGTATTTAACTAGGACCAATAAGATGGACCTTTGTAAGGTCCTTTATAAAATCTCACATAGTCCTGCTAGAAATACAGCAGAATAGGGTAAAATTTATTGCAATTAATTTTACCAAAAGTCTCCATTTTCTATATGGAAATAGAAAAAGAATTATTATCTTTTTCAAATGTTCTACTTACTGATAAGTTAAGCCACATACCAAGTAGTATTGTCATAAAAATCCCCACTAGATTCCCACCTATGTGTATAAAAACATACACCAAAGTAACATAAGCCTGCATTCACAATCAATCCAACCTTTTGTGCCCACAGAAAAAATAAAATTCTGACAAAAAAAGATCGGGGCCCAGCGGGATGGCTCAGTGGTCTAAAGCGCCTGCTTGGGAAAACTTGGGCAGCTTCTGGGACCACGGTTCGATCCCTGGCACCACATGCTGCGCTGGCCCTGCCCTCGGGGTGGGCTGAGCAGGCCATGAAAATAAGTGAATAAACAAACAAAGGTTCTGAAACAAGAAAAATAAATAAATAAAAATTTAAAAAAAAGATCACCTGTTATTTCACCAACAAATAAAAAATTTTCATCCTTTTAATACTTTCTTTCTCTCTCAATCAAATTTAGCTTTAAGAATTTTCCCCAGGTGTTCAGTTGGGTTTCTTCCTCAACAGCTGCAACCTGCAGAAAATGACCCAATAGAGCTGTCATCATTCCACAGATAAACCTTTCCTGTCCAGATAAAGCTTACCCATCCAAAGTCCCAGGGAACCACAAGTATATGTACCACTGAAGCACCATTTCCTAGAGTCCCAAGGCTTAGAAAACAGTGAAATCCTGGAACTAAATGTAGTCACTGGACAGCCTTTGCAGAGCCCTGGGGCCCTTGATCCTCCATGGTAAATTACCAAAACAGATGAGAGGCACTAATGCAGCAACAAGGAGTGGTGGGCAGTGCAGCAAACAGCACCTGTCTCATCAAAACAGCAATTCAGCCAGGCACAGAAGTGTGTGCTATAGAATCCAGCACTCTGGGAATCTGAGCCAGGAGATCCCAAATTCAAGCCCAACCTGAGCAACTTAACAGGACCTTTTCCCAAAATAAAATATTAAAAAGGGATAGGGATGTAGCTCAATACAAAAGGCTCTGGGCTCAACCCCAAGTACCACAAAAAAAAAAAAAAAAAAAAGGAGCAGGAGGGGGAATTCAATCTTCCAAAGGACTCCACTGATGAATTTCATCAGAATCTGCTCCACCAGTGATGTCTGGGGCAGAAAAATCTGCTTACCATGCAAAAACTTAGATATATCATGATATGGTGATAGAACTGTTCCTATCTTTTCTAGGGCAGGAGGGACATCAGATGGAAGACAAAAGAAGCTCTAGGGTACAGGTGGCAAATGTATGACACATGCGGTGTGCCACAGCAAGCTATCATTGAGAGCTCTAACAGGATCACCATCACTGCTTTAGGATTTCCCCAAGGTGCTAACAAATTCCAACAAGTCAGACCACTTCACTTCACAGCCTAAAATGCTATTTTAAAAATATTACCAAGGATTAACTTTACAGATCATAATTTGGAGAAAAGTAAAAATCTACCACCCTCACAGGCCTCCTTCCAGAAGCCCTTCAAGAAACTTTCTCATAATGAAGTTTAGAAATGTATGCTGGCAATGCACTTAGGCTGCTTTCAGAATGGCGTGTTCATCCTCAGATCCCTTCCCAGAGTCCCTGCAATCCGAGGACTCTTGGCACCCCACTCCAAAAACTGAAACTGGCCTTTGTTCAGAGACAGGTATAGTCTCCACTGTGTCACAGGCAACTCTGAATACAATTCAGGGCCATCTATGATATGAATTGCCTAAGCGATGGTCACAAATGACAAGAAAAGGAATAAAGGAGGGGCAGGACAGCCAGCATGACACTGCCCAGCTATACCCAAACCCAACATGGCCAAGTATATACACCTCACACTCCAATTTGCAGCAGCTTCTTCTAGACCTTGAAATTAATCTCACACTACCAAGACCAGATGCATGATTTCATGTAGGTCATGGCCCTCTCTGGCTGCTCTGGCCCCCGAAATTAATCCCTCTCCCTGCCATCAGCAGATTCTTGTACACTTTGTTCAGGATTCTGCCTCTGAGGAATGCTGTTGATCCCACATTGCCTGTTCCGATTCCACTTCCAAATCCCCAAAAGTGCCCATCCTTGCCAACACCAAGAATTCTACCCCCCAAGTCCTCACCAAAAGCAGAAACAAGGGTGCCTCTGCAGCACACTGAAGCTGGAGAGAGGCTGCTTCCCAGCTCCCAAGGCCCTCTGCATGCCCTGTGCATATCAGCTGAGCTATATCAGCTATTAAGAGCCCAGAGGGCCTCCACTTAGGGTACCTGGCCAGGATTCTGAAATTCCAAATAGTCCATTGACCTGAAGTCCTATGAGGGTCCTTCTGTCAAAGAACACTAATGTGAGCATTCCTTAGTTCCTGTACCTTGGCCCCAGCCTGACTCCTGATTATAAAGTCAGTAAGTAATGTTGAATAACTGTTCAAGTCACATGCAAACCACATGTAAACAAGATCTTAGATATGGTAACAGAAAAAAACTAGCCAGGAAGATGGCTGAACAACAAGCACTTCAAAGAAAAATGAATTTCTCTTCCTCCTACTTTTTGAAAAATTCAGAATTAATGCCAGTAGTTGAGTCATAGTAAGGTAAAAAGGACTCAAGGTTATCCAAAGTAGGCATCAACATCCTAGCTGAAGCAGAAGACACCCAACTTATGGTAAGTGGTGGCCTAGGTGAACTACAGGAGCCCAGGAGAGGAAAGCAGAAGCCCAAGTGGCACAAACTGAAACCTGCCACATCTGGTAGGAGTCAATGGATATAAAAGCAACATCCCTTCTGTGGTTCCTGCCAAAGTCTGAATCTAATTAGGAGGAAATCGATAAGGCAGAGCAAGAAATAGTCTACCAAACAACTGGTCAAGGTCTTTAAAAGTGCCAGTGTCATAAAAGTCACAGAGAAGCCAGTGATAAGGGAGCTACAGAGATAGGACAACTAGATGCAATTATAATTCTCATCTAGGTCTTTCTGCTCAGAAAGGATATTACTGAGACTACTGTGAAACTTTATTTTTTGTATTTTAGTAAGGGTCTACAGGGTCTGCAGGGTCTCACTACATCAGCCTCCCAAAGAGCTGGGATTACAGGCTCATGCCACCACACCTAGTCTCAATTGCTGTTGCAGTGCCCCAGGGGCGGGACTGGAAGGGCAGGTACTTTAATCTGCTGAACTATTTGGCCAGCCCTAGAGACTACTGGTAAAACTTTAATGGGGCCTAAAAACTGCATCACAAAAATCTATCAACACTGATTTACAGATTTCATGGCTGCATTATGCTTATGCTTGCAGAATGTCCCTGCTCATAGGAAGCACTGATGTAATTTGGTATCAGGAGAGTGTATGCCTAAAATCCCAGCACTGTGGGAACTGGAGGCAAGAGGGGCCCAAATTTAAGCCCAGTCTGAGCAATTCAGCAAGACCCTGTCCCAAAATAAAATATTAAAAAGTGATAGGATTGTCAGGTTGGCAGCTCATTCCCAAATAGATTAGGAACAAAAATTCTTTTTATTATATTTGGAGCCTTTCTATAGATTTCTATAGATTTCAGAATTTTTATGCTAAAGATGAGTGATTTGAATAGAGATGAGAAATACTTGAAAAACTGATAAAATATAAGGATGTACCTACAAACAACCCGTGAAAGTCACCCTTGACAGAAGTTACCTATCTGATATCCTAAAACTTAACATACACTTCCAATTAACAAATTTGGTGAGCTACAAAGGCTAAAAATTAAGTGCCTTGTTCCTTTTTTAAAAAGAAAATTCCAGTGAGGACTTTTTTGTTCTATATTGAAAATATTAGTCTTCACTTTAATGTGCTATAAGTGGCCTATCCCAGGTTCTACGATCCCCTAGAAGACAAGGTCCACCCATTCACAGTCACTACAGCCTCCTGCCCCAACCCAGGTCCAGCAGAACTGATAGAAAAGTCTGAGGTGATACTGAGGACCAACAGGGATTTAATATACATCTCATTCTCACCTTGATATCTAGGCTACATGAACACCAACATTAGTGGGAGCATTGTTATTATGAACTGAGATAGCCAGGATCAAGGTCCCTGTCAAGCCATTTTTTTCACTCTTTCTTTTGGTCTGACTCACCCATGTGCCCTCTCATGGTAACAGCAAGAATTGTCTCCTAAGTGTTAGGCAAGAGAAGTTTCCCATCTCAAACAACCAGAACATGAAAATCTTGACCAAACGTGTATTAGAATGAAATAGTTGGAAAACAGCCACCAAATCAGAAACGAAAGCCAAGACTTACATGTGAGCAAATAGGAAGCCTACCAAAACTCAAATCAGATAAACCACTGATAAGAGCCAAGTGAGAAAACCCAAACTACTTCCCAAACAGAGTGGGTATGCCTGTGCTTTTAGTGCTTCCCATCCAACATGGATTGCTTGTGGTGAGCCAGTCCAGTATCTGCCCAGGTGAACATTGATGTGCAGGATAACATGCTAGAATTTCACTGATATGATAGCATTTGACTGTCCTGCATGTGAAGGAGGGAGGTGCTGTTATCATTCCCATTCTATAGATGAGAAACTGAGGATCAAAGAGGTCCAGTAACTCATACAAAGTCCCATGGCCAACAAATGATGAAACCCAGGATGGAATCCCAGCAGCCTCTGTCTGTACCCACTATTCTAAACTGCTTTCCACCATCATTTGAGACTCCATAGCTCCCATTTTGCCTTACATCACAGACAGCAACAACACTGTGTTTGGCTCAGTTACCTACAAGCCTTTCTTCTTTCAACAGTGCTTATTATGGGAGAGGACAGAGCAAGGAACCTCACCTGTGTGGCACTGATCCACAGGGAAAGCCAACCGTGCATCTCAGGACAGAGCATGCCGCTACTTCCAGCTACCTCTTCAGTTTGACAAAGTACGACCAGTCATTACAACAAATTCCTTTGTCATTACTTAAAAAAAGACTTCTTTACATGCAGCCCCTGCTCTCATAGGATCACCATGAATCTTCATGCATAGCAAGCTACGTACTTCTTTTCTTGGAAACCACAGAATCCAGAAAGCCTTTTGATGTATGAAATAAGATCTTTTCAAAAATGAACTTAGTTCTATATTGTGTCATGCTGCAGGAATTTCCCCTACCCGTGAGTTGCCTACCAACTAATTTAGGAGTGCAATAACTTTCTATATTAGAAAGCTTCATCCTCCCTTCCCAGGTGCTTTTGCAAAATTTTCTTCTTTTAATCATGTTTCAGCACAGAAAAATGACATACAACTCAAGGTGTACACGGTGAGCTTTTGGATATCTATGTGGCAATTTAAAAAGGAATACTTTACCAGACTCCTGGCCAGTGAAAAAGCTCCTAGTAACAGGCGGCATGCTCTTGCAACAAGCATATGCAGGCTCTCCACTGCCACCATCTGCCCAGGGCCTTTCCTCTTCATTCTTCAAGGCACAGCTGGTACGTTGGATAATGTTTTTGGATAGCTCTCTAGCCAAGGATACATGTGGTTCAGCAGTACTGTTGCTATAGTTCTGCTTATCTGGGTCTTGTTTCTAGAAACCATGTGAATTGTCAAACAGTGTAATATGACAGTCACACTTTTAGGATTTGTATCAATATATATCAAACATTTAACTGATTAGGATTCATTTTTCACAATAAAGGCAATGCTTATGTTACTATGGAAAGGAAAGTTCTTCTGTACTCTTGAAACGTTACAAAATAGGCAATTGCATTTAAAATGGTATACTATGGCACATACCATCTTTTAATGAATCTTGTACCTTGTAGCTTTTAATGAATGCAGCACAGAGCAAAGTGCTTCTGCTATACTATTTTTTTCTGCTATACTATTAAAACATGAATAAAAACTAAGGCAGTGCAGTGCATATGTCTGAACACTGTGACCATGCCACAACCAAACCACTCAATCTGGCCCATAGGAAAAGCTAATCCAAAGCTGTCTTCCTGGCAGTCACTTGAACAGACTAGAGGGCAAAATGAAGAAGACAGCAAATATGTTACTACACATTTTTAGAATATTTCTCTTCTAGTACCTCTCTTCTTTGCCTTAAGAGACTTCCACCTGAGCTAACAATTTCCTTCTTTTCATTCTTTTGATCCTCCTCTCTATCCTCAGACTTTCAGGTTAAATGGACTTGAATTTTGTCACTTCCTTCTGCTTGAACCTCAGAGATTTACCAATGATATGCTTCAGCCTCCTTTGAGTTGGCTTCTAGTCCATTCCTCTCCTGCCTCTCAACTGCTGGCCCTGGCTGCCTTCTGGTCTTGGCCTTCCCTTGTCTCTGTAACATCTTCTTTCCACCCTTAGTTTCCCAAGATTCTCTCCTTCTCAACTTTATAACCATCCCCCTGCCAACCTTACTCTGCCATCTTCTCTACTCTAATGACTTCCTCCTATTAAGGCAGCATTCAGGGATTGCAAAGGCTTTTTCTCCTCCCTGACAAGCAGGTTCATTTGCAGGCTCACTTTTGGGTCTTCCCAAGCCTGGAATGAGCCATAACATGAGCCCACACCTTAAACTGCCTGCTGAACCCTTCTGCTAACCTACTCATATAATGCTGGTGACACAGTGGTGTTTCAGAGTTTACAAAGCAGATTCTTTTATATTGTTCCATTAAATTATCACAAAACCACTTTCTGTGTTAAAACTACCACCACAAAGTGCTTTGGTGGAAGCCCTGTTTTGTGTACCAGCTATCAAGATTTTATCAAAGATTCACTAGGCACCCTGGACAGTGACAGGAGGTAATGAAATGGTCAGGGTCCCATCCAGATTTGGTTTCAAATTCCAATCCTGACACTTCTTAGCTGTGTGGGCTTTACTTATTCATTGGTTTTCTCTTCTGACAGATGAGGACCCCAAATACCTCTGAGGAGTACTATAACCATTAACTGAGAAGTATACATAAATTGTTTGCCTCAATCCCTCACATGTAGAAGTGGTCCAAAATTGCTACCTATCATATTTCTAAATTCTTAAACCTTTACCTCTGAGTCTTTGGCTCCTTCTTCCAAAACATCATTGAGAACTTGTATATATTCAGTTGCACCTTTAAGGATATCAACTTTGCTAGGCTTTCTGCTCTGAGGAAGAAATGGTACAAGTGCCTTCAGTTTGGCAAAACCACGGTTGAGATTTTTTATCTAGAAAACAAAAAGGACAAAAATAGAAAACAAAAAGGCACAGGGTCAACAGAGAAGCTAACTTGTACAGACATCTGTACAACAGCAGAAGTGGGTTGTGAGCACCCTTTTCCACTGCTCCCTCATCTGGGTGGTCAATCTAAGCAGGCAGCACCAAAGGGTCACGTTCCCAGGAGCGCTGAGGCGCATGGCCAGGGAGAGGGGACAATAATGCAGCTTTGCGGGAGGGTAGACTGCAAAGTAGAAAATATCTACCTTGCATCTTTTTTATAGTAATTAAGGGAAATAAGGTACACCAAAAAATCTCACCCAGATCTGACATAAAGTCCTCAAGAAGTGGTACTGCTGCTGAATAAAACACTTGCCCACTCAAGCATGGCAACCTCAACACTCCCAACTGCTTTCCCAGTGAGTGAATGCTAGAGTCAACTGTGAGAGTCGGTACATAGATGGATTCAAAGACCCTTCGTTTTTATTTTCCCATATTCTCCAGGATCTAATACAATAGGTCCCCAACTTATAAACATGCAAGCTGTAGATTTTCATGGGTGTACTATTTAAGATTCACTTTGCTGGCTTATGAACAGATCCAATTAACAAACAATTCTCTCAGGACTCATCCATAAGTTGAGAACTTACTGTACCTTGATGGCTCTGAAGACCTAGAACTCTGGTGCTCATCCTCCAACAGGACATAGGCCCTAGGAGAGCTGGTTTTATATCCTAAAGCCAATATACTCAACTATAAAGGGGGATTTCAGGTTAGCTCAGTGGTTTAAACACCTGCATGGGCAATTCCAGGCAGGCACAGGGGACAGCAGTTCAATTCCCAGATCCATCCTTAAGGCAACTTGAGACAGCCAAAAATAAAAAATAAAAAATCCATCTTAATTATACTGACAGCCCCTCTGCCACCCTCTAGCAAAACAGACATGGGAGAGATGGCTTCACATGAGAATTCAACAACCAGGAAACATATGAAAAAGAGTTAACTTTAATAATGAACCTACAACAAATTAGACAGCATTTTTTTTTTTTTTTTGGTCTTTTTGAGACAGGGTCCTCGCTATGCAGTTCAGGCTGGCCTTGAGCTCACTTTTGTAGCCCAGGCTGGTTTCGAACTGCACTGATACTCCTGCCCAGCCAGCATTTTTCATATACCAAGCTGGTCATACTTTTATGTTCACAGTAATCATCAGGGTTGTGTCTCCATCCCTTTTTCAGTCATGTCTGTATTTTCCAGGTGTTATTAAGTCTGTCATTTTAAAGATAAAAGTCATTAGCTTCCTTAGTGGATAAAGCCAGGGTTAGTTCTCTACCCGAGGCAGTGCCATCCAGGTGGAAAGAACTTAAACTTAAAATGTTTGATCAAAGTCTCATTCGGGGACCATATAGTCATATCACAGGATTTATTTATGTGTTTTTAAGAGAGTCTCGCTCTGTAATTCAGGCTGGCCTCAAACGCAAAGCAATTTCTTGCCTTAGCCTCCCTAGGGCTGGCACTACATGCATGCGGCTCCACTGCCCACGCGGGATGACTTTTATCAAGGGTGTAGTGGCTGAAAATTGCATACTTCACCACCCTTGCAATTCTCCAATTTCTCTTAGGTCTTCGGCCCCTATTCCAACCCCCTATTCAGTACTTCCTCCTCACAGGCTCACTAAAGTTTGAGGGGGACAGGAACAGCCCCAAGAGAATTCCTTTCTCCTCATGGAGACTCAAGGTGCTCTCTGCAGCCCTCCATTCTCCCTTTCCCAATCCTTGCCCCTCTACGACCCATTCTCAGGCAAACAAACCCCAAGATTACCAACCGCCTGCCAGATGGAGATCCTGAAAGCTACCAGCAGATGTCGCTCCAACCGCGGCCGCTGGACAATTCCCTCCGCCTCGTAGGAGCGCCTAACTGGGAAAGCTACTTTCCCCACTTCTCTCGACAGCGCTTGAGCGGGAATTTGGACGCGAATTGGGACACTGATTCTTTAAAATAAATAAAACTCGCAGGTGAAGGACGACTGTCGCTAGACCAGGTGCGGGACAGCACGGCCACTGCCGCCCACCGACCTCGGGAGGCCGAAGCCGCGTCGGGGGGGCGTCGGGGCGGCAGGAGGGTGGGAGGGATGCGCGGGGCTAAAAGCTGCGGCGCGGGGCTGGGCAGGGGCGCGGAGGGCCGCGCCGCGGTGGCCCTGGGGACCCCTCACCCGCTCGCGCTCCTTGGCATTGGCCACGCGCCGCCGCTCCAGCACCAGCTGGAGGTCCTCTGTGGACGAGTAGCCGCCCGAGGGCAGCCGCTTGAGCCGGCAGATGGCGGCCAGGTGGGGCAGCGGCCCGAACTGCTCCCGGAGCACGTCTTCCAGCACCTCGGCCTGTGGGGCGCCCACCACCGCCAGCCGCTCAGGGCCGAGCTGGGGCGACGCGGGCGCGGAGTCCATGACGGCGCGCGAGGCCGGCGGCCGCCCGCGCCTTTAACGTGCTGCACCTGGGGCTGCAGAGGCTGCGCGGGCGGGGGCGTGGCGGGGCGTGAGGGGGCGCGACCACCTGCGCGGGCGGGCGGGGCGGGGCGGAGGGGGCGCGACCACCTGCGCGGGCGGGGTCCGGCCCACTGCCCCGCCCTGGAGCCCGAGGAGCCCGGCAGCCCGCGTACCCTCGCGGATAGCTCGCCCCGCGGCGAGCGTGGAGAGTCCGACTCGGCGGACGCGTCCTTGGGCTCTGCAATCGCCGAGGAGCGTTTTGGGATGGGTTAGGGTGTTTTAGTTTGGTTTGGTTTGCTCTGTTTTGTTTTGTTTCTGAGACAGAGTCTTGTTATGCAGTTCGGGCTGACCTTGAGCTCACTTTGTAACCTAGGCTGCTCTTAAACTTGGCAATGATCCTCCTGCCTCAGCCTCCAGAGTTCAGGAATTACGGGTTTGAAGCCGGGCGTGGTGGCGCACGCCTGTAATCACAGCACTCGGGAAGCTGAGGCCGGAGGATCAGTGCAAGTTCGAGACCAGCCTGGGCTACAAAAGTGAGCTCAAGGCCAGACTGAACTGCATAGTGAGACCCTGTCTCAAAAAAAAAAAAAAAA
>PVJA010052131.1:0-12549 GCA_004027025.1 Myocastor coypus
ATTAAAAAAAAAAAAAAAAAGATGAACGTTGCTGTGATGCGGCAGTACCTGACAAACCTGAGCCGGGATCCACTCCCTAAGGCAGATCCCAAGGCTACAACCAGGCCAATACTTGTGAGGTCTGCTGCCGTGAAGCAGAAAACTGAGGTCTTGGGAGTCATCTGAAGCTTGTATCTTTTGGTCACCATATTCCAAACACATTCTTCATTTAAGCAATACTTGGAACCTCCATTGACAAAAAAAATAATAATAATGTTATTGTTAATCTGAAAGTCAGATGGAACTAGGCTGCCTGAATTCATGTCAGCCTGGTTTCCATGCAAACTTTTGAAAACACACACACACACACACACTAGCACTTTTAAAAAGCTAGTTATATATCTATGCTGGATACTTTCAAGCAAATTGCTCCCTCAGGAAATCTTTTACTCCTTCACAACTGGAAAAGGACAAGAGAAAAAGCAACTTGAGATAGCGGTGGGGTGGAGGGCCTGGATCAGTCACATCCCGTTATCTTCACAGAACTGCAAACACTTGTGCAAATACACAAGCCTTGAAAAAACAGTTTCAAAATGAAATCCACCTTAGCAAAGTAAAACCACAAACATGAACTGTGCATTAAGTGAATGAAAAAATAAGTGAAAGTCAAATTTTTTTAAATTATTTCTTACTAGGCATTAATCCTTGGCCAGGTAATCATGGAGCCACTCTTTGCCCCAAGACCCTCATCACTAACAGG
Source organism: Myocastor coypus (assembly GCA_004027025.1). NCBI lineage: Eukaryota > Metazoa > Chordata > Mammalia > Rodentia > Myocastoridae > Myocastor > Myocastor coypus. The sequence continues at coordinate 740 of PVJA010052131.1, forward strand.
TTCTGTGCATAACCATTCTATGCATCATGCTAAATCACTGTGAGGATCAAAGGAAACTATACACACAGATGTGCTTTGTAACCAAGAAAGTACCATATAGTGTCATCCCTTTAAATTTTCCACTTTGAGTCTATCCTACCATTAGGGACTGGCAAGAATATTTCCCAGGATCTCTTTAACTGCAAAAGTAAGCCCTTAACAATGTCTCAGAAAATAAGATTTCAAGACATAAGTTGTAAGTGCCCTTGTCGCCAGTGCCACTGCTTCCTTAACTATAGAGATGCAAGAAGTGGATGAACTGTCAGGATTGCAAGAGCACGATTTGTCCGCGCTCCACGACTCTATGCAGTAGCTCTCAGGTACCTGCAGTTTGTTGGGGGAAGAGAAGATGAAAATGGTACAAGGTATGATAACAAAGTACACTTTTAAATAATTGTAACCTAAGTTAATTACACTGACATTTCTCAGCAAGGATTAAGTAAGTCAGAAGGGGGTAAAAAGCACAGGAGAAAAAAAAAAAAAAAAAGCTACGGTCACACTACAAGAGCATCTCCTCTGTCTTTCACTCAGGAGTGTAATTAGATTAAGTAGAATTGATTCAGTGTCAAACGTCTAGGGGAGTCATTTCCTAACTTCATTAATGTTATTGTGCCTGAAGAAGCCTCGATGGTAATTTCTCGCACAAGTGTCTAATGAGAGCCCACTGATGTGAAAGGAAAGCATGCCGGTGAGCCGCTGCCCTGCTGCTGTGTGAGGAATGTGCTAGCAGTGCTGGTCTGGCGGCAGAAGAGTGGCATTACCACCTCAGCAGAGGGTGCGGGCTGGCAGGCAGCAGAGAGCTGGGGTAATGGACTCGTAAAATCGAGGATTTAGACAGCAAGAATAACAGAATAAAAATAGGCCTGCTAAGGAGAACTAAATGGTCATAAAATAGATTATATATAATGAGGTACAGCAGATAATGAGGTACATTTATATGGAAAACACTAAATAAAAATTATAACCATTTCTTCCTTAACCCCATAACCATCAGAGCTTCTCCCAGCAGCAGAGCTTCCAAGGTAAACCAAGAAGAGTAAATTAATTGGAAGAAATATATATATATATATATATATATATATATGTGGGCCAGCTTAGTTCATTATTATAAGAATTGCTGATTGTACAGTGAGCCCCAGTAGAGTACTTGGCACTGTACAAAGTATTATGAAAGATCTGTAATTCCCATCCTTTTTATGGAATTATGATAAAAATGTTCTAATACTATTGCAGGTATAAAGTAATTAAGTTAGGATAAATGTAAAGTGAGTTCTGTGTTATTTGTTGTGTCATTATGATTAGAAGCTTCTGCTCTCGAGCTTCTCTCACTCATTCACTTATCAGTTAATGAGTATGTGCTTGTACTGGGACTTCTGGCCAGCTCCGAGAATGCCAAGTCGCATAGAAACAAGGCTCTGCCTTTAACGAATGCTTAGCCGTATACTGAAAACTTACAAGCAATCAAATCGTTACAATAATATTCAAATGGAGAAGCAGAGACATTCACCAGGTTTCCTGGGAGAACAGAGAACAAAGCCCTACTGGGGATTAGAGCTCTTAAGTAGGAATGGAAATCTATGTGGTTTAAGATGCCACTATAGTTGAGAGGAAAAGGGGAGTGGAGGGTTTCAACCTGAGCAAGTAGCATTTTAAAAAGACACCCAGTAAGGAAGGACTGGGCAAAGAGACAGAGGTTGTCATTGGTGCTTTGTGTCATTTGTGAAAGAGCTCAGGCAAGACTCATGGGCATCCACATAGGATATCGGTAGAGTTGGTTTCAGACAGATAGGTTTTCAAAGTGGTGATGAGAAAAACACTTAAGCATGAAGGCCGGCAAAGCACTAAGATGGCATTTGCCCTGAGTGAGGGCTCAAATTACGCTTATTCAATAACGGATCTTTCAAGGAATATTATTTCCTTCTTCTAAGGCCACTTTTCATTCATAGGGAAAATCAATTGTTTTGAACTCTAGGTTCTCTTTCTTCCTTAGATAGATGTAATTTCTTTTGAGTTCGTGAGGTTTTCCTAACCCTCATCGATGATCTGCACTTTGTGAGGGCCCTGGACCCTCTATCATGCTCAGAGAACTTGCTATCTCTTGGTTAAAGTTTGAAATGGCAGCTTGTGTGGATTTTGTCTGTAGCTAATGATTAAGAAAGTGAAGAGAAAAGAGGGGGAAAACCTTATCTTCTTTTATTTCTCCTGTAGTTTCCCACTACCTGTCCCAAGTTCCTGCCTAACTGCCTGAGGCTGGAGAGGCCCAGCTTTGGACATATCTTGGAACTACATGTGTTGGTTAGAGCTATATGGACTGATGAGATACCCATCAGCCCAAAATCCCTAGGCTGAAGTCTTAGGCTTCAAAGTTTCTGTATCTGCAGATGGCATGCACTGGAGCCAATCAAAGTTAAATGAAGTTGTGGGATGAGGCCCAAATCTGATAGATCTATGTACAGTCTTATGAGAACAACAAGAACTGACCCACTTTCCTTCTAATCTTCCCCTCCCCCTGCCCACTGATGTAGCTGGAGCCCACGATTGAGAAATGAGCTACTAAGGAGGCTACATAGCGCTGTGATCATTCACTCTCCCAACATATAAATGCAAGTTTCCATTGCTGGATTCTTCTTTCTTTTAAGACACAATGGAGTCTGTTGGGTAGCCAAATCTAGAAAAGAAAATATGTAATTTAATGAAATCATTTAACTTCACATAGCCAATATTGCATTGAACATGATCCCCATCTCTCAGCTTGCCTACAGTATTCCACTCTGGCAAGGAAGCCCACACCTGATAGGAAAAAGACAGGAGACATCAATTTCACTAGATTTCCAACAAGCTCTAGGAACATAATCCCATTTGAAAACTCCTTTGTAGTATAGTGATAGATAGGATTAAAACAGACCTGCTCTGGAGTTCTATGACATTCTCCTCACTTAAGACTTTATCCCACTTAGAAAATAGGTTTTAGCCATTCAAATGCAGTTACCACAATCCAAGGAAAAAATTTTCCAATTGCCTCACATAATGTAATAATTGTATTAAGATCACCTTAAAAATTGAATCACAGCCAGGCGTGGTGGCTCACACCTGTAATCCCAGAACTCAGGAGGCTGAGGCAGGAGGATCGCTGTGAGTTTGAGACCAGCCTGGGCTACAAAAGTGAGCTCAAAGCCAGCCTGAACTGCACAGTGAGACCCTGTCTCAAAAAGCCAAAAAAAAAAAAAAAAAAAAAAAAAAAAAAAAAAAAAAAAAAAAAAAAAAAAAAAAAAAAAAAAAAAATTGAATCACAGCAAATTATTTACATAACAAGATAGTATTTATATTGCTGGTAATCACTGTACAACAAGCCTTCCTATAACAGCTATTAATTTATGAGATGAACTATGATATAACCAAAGCTAGCATTAATAACCTATTTGATAAAAGGACTGTCATGGTCTTGTCCTTGTGCTTTCCAAGATGTCACCAAAACTTGAAAACTGAACATATGGCCGACTTATTCCAATAGTGCTGAGGACAAAAGTCACCACACTCATGTTGTCTGGTCTGACACAGGCTGAGAAAATGGATCAGAATGGTGTCCATGCCTTGACACTGTCTGCCTCATTTGCGTTGTGTCCTTTATTGCTGGAATGGAAGCTAGAACTACGCTTTCAAGATTCCTTCTCCTTTGTTCTTCAGAGAACGAATCAGCCAGAGAGCTATTTGCATAATTTGACCAGAAATGAACCCATTATTCTGGGAGCTGCAGAACATTTTGGTGACAACACCATGGAGACTCCGAGCAAAGCCTCCAGGCAAGGCCCCTGTATGCTTTGGCATGGACACTAAGGCAGTGCTTCCTGACTTCTGTCCTCATCCTGCCCAGCAAGTTAGGATGGGCTGAAACTTCCCACTGGATGATCTAAAACAGCCTTTTTTTCCATTTCTTCCCTTGGCTAAGATGAGCCTTTCATGGAAAGAGGTTGTATGAGAGAAAAACAGGGAAAAAAAACAGAAAAGAAAGGTAGAGCACCATGGAACACTTGCTTGGCTTTGCCCAGAAAAGCCATGTGAGTCCTAAAATATTTTGGAAATAATAGAATATCAGCACTGTGATGGAAATGCAATCTTTTCAGCTTCTTGGACGCCGTTAAAGCAAATTGAAAATGAGAAACAATACAAGAAATTGCTACTAATTCTATAAATTGGAAAATGCGAACAGGTTGGTAAGTTGATAACCAAACCTCATGGTAGTGGCACTACTCGGAGGAAGACTGGTGCACTAGTGAGACTGTAAGGTAAAAACCAGCACAGACAACAGGGCTTGTGGAATTCATTGTACTTGGGGCAGAGAGTGAGAGGGACATCTGTAGGGAGCAAAGACAAACAGACATTTTTAAAGGATTTGACAAAAGTCAGGGGATGTTAGGCAGGAAGATCTTAGTAAACATCAGTGGTCAGAATTCCCTGGGCATTGTATGTCTGAACAGGCCAAGTCCTTGGGGCATGCACTGTGAGTATTGGGGTGTCTTTAGGGGTCCATGTGTTTGCAAGAGTCCCTATTCTTTCTTATCTCTTTTAAGATATCTTATGTTTGCCCAGGGCAGCTCTGGGTGCTGAGGTGAGAACACTGCTTCTGTTGAAAGACAGGTGGGAATTGGGAAAATCATGTCTGAATCCAGGTTTACAAGTACCAAGTCCCATAAGAAACACAAGGGAAGCTAGCAAAGAGAGGGCCAAAAGCTCATTTGTTTGAAAATTTTTCTATTCTGAATAAAAAGATGTTCTATAATTCAGTTAATTAAAACAATGAAACATCTCTGAATCAGAGACCTAACTTCTTTATTTTACTATTCACACAACAAATATTAAGGGGAAAAAAGCAAAATATATTTGAGGCATATGTTAAACAATGGTGCTAAACATATGCATTTTGACACACTTAAATATGAATGAAAACAATTTCCATTTGCAATCTTTGCCATTTCTGAAAGCATTAAATTCAATATGACAATTTGTGTATACCAAGGTGTGTACATAGACACATGTTTGTGAACATATTATTTCATAGAATCCTAAATATTTTTAACTAATCAAACACTTTTACTAACCCACAAAGTGTAACAAATCTCTTCGATACGCTTTCCAGGGAAACAAGTTCTGGCTGGACACCAGAAGCTCTTCAAGGCAGTCCCCTGAGAGCAGAGAACTGTAGCTAATACCTATCCATGTGTGATTTCTTGAGTTGTCATGGGAAAGCATCCGGGTGCATGAGTGAGAGACATAAACAGATTTCTCATGCAGTTATGGTGCACAATCAAAGAAAATGCAGTGGGGACCCCCAAAGACAAGTGGAGCGCAGTTTGAGCCTGGAGGTATTCATGCATTTGGGCAGAATGTCCTAAAGCCAATGATTTAGGATGTCTAATCTTAGCTTCTGTCTTGATACTTCTTACTGGGCTAGGATAGGATGCAAATCATTTGCATGTGTTAGAAGTTTAAAGACATGATTCCTAAGCAGTTAACAATGTTCTTTCATTAAAAGTGAAAGTCTGTGGAATTGATAAATCTATGACAGTATAGAAGAGAAAGTATATCCTCAATACACAGACAAATACTCCGGACCCAGTTTACAAGCTTATTGTTTATTTTTGTTTTTGTTTTTCTGTTTTAGGCAAGGTGTCACTATGAAACGCAGTCTGGCCTCAAACTCATGATGATCCTCCTGCGTCAGCCTCCCAAGTGCTACAATTACAGATTTTTGCCACAATACTGGGTAGATTGTACCTTTAAAATCTTTTTTTTTTCTTTTAATTAACTCTATTGGTATGTTTTAGGTATATGTAACAATCGTATTAATCAAAGAGAATTTGTAAGTGTACAACGTGTACTTTTATTTTTTCCCCAATGCCCCCTCCTCCCTTTAAGCTCTCTGCCTCCCTATTTGCAATGCTTTATCACCATTTCATTCATTTTTTGTTGATTTCTTCTTTTCCCTTCCTTGGGTTGCCTCTTCCCCTTCCCTAGGCCCTCTTTCCTTCTGAACAATTTCTTCCTTCCCATTTCACAGTATCTATTATATACCTTGGACCTTGTTTACTCTTACACTTTCTCACAGCAGGGAAACAATGTGATGCACACACGTATGAATCTGACTTACTTCCCTTAAGGGTATGGTCTCAGGTTGAATTCACTTACTTAGAAATATCTCAAGTTCACCCTTCTTCGTGGCAGAGTAGTTCTCTATTGTGAAAAAAACTACATTTTTAAAAATTTACTCCTCCCTTGATGGGCATTTGAGTTTTTTCCAAAGTGTGCTGTTATAAACACGTGTGTGCATATATTGCTGTGATATGATGTTTTTAATTCTTCTGGGAACATGCCCATAAGAGGAATATCTGGGCCAAATGACACCTCTAAATCTAGTGTTTTTGAGATATCAACACACTGATTTCCACCATAGTTGCACCAGTCTACACTGTCACCAATGGTGGCAAAGCGTTCTTTACCCATAGCTCCTCCAGCAGGTATCATTGGTCGATTTCTTGATGATAGGCATTCTTCCTAGAGTAAGATGGAATCTCAGCATTGTTTAAATTTGCATCTGTTGAGTAACTGGTGATGCTGAGCATTTTTTCATCATATTTGTCGTTTGTATGTCTTTATCTGAGAGATATACATTCAACTCAGTTGCCCATTTATAGGCTGAGCTTTCAAATTTGGGAGTGCTGATTTTTTTTAACAATTCTTTGTATGATTTAGATATATGTCATTTGTTTCTGGGACAACTGGCTACATTTTTTCCCCACTGTGTTTGTTGTTTTTCCACCCTTTGGGTGATTTCTTTGGTTGTCCAGGAGCTTATTAATAGAATAAAATCTGTTATTTGTTCTTTGAGTTATTTCCCATCCAGTCAGGTCTTTGTCCATGAAATCTTTGCTCACACCTATGTCTTCAAGAATTCTTCCTATTCTCCTTTGCAGACTTAGTGTTTCTGTTTTAATATTTACATCTTTGATTCATTTTACTTTAGTTTAGATCATGGCGAAAGATATGGGTCTAGTTTTAGTCTTTGGTATGTGTAAAGCCAGTTATACCAGCACCATTTATTAAAGAGGCTATAATAATTCTTTTCGGTGTGTGTGGGTCCTTTATCAAAGATAAGACAGCTGAGTGTGTTTGGAATTACTTCTGTATCTTCTAATCTGTTCCATTGATCTTCAGGTGCTTTTTTTTTTTTTTTTTTTTTTTTTTCCTAGAACCATGCTGTTCTTATCATAGTGCCTTTGTAGTATACTTTCAAGCCAAGGATTCCAATACCTCCTGCCTGGCCTTTGTTGCCAATAATTTTTTCACTGCTGTAGGTCTCTTCCAGTTCCATTAGCATATCTCAAAGTACTAAAGAAAACGTTCTCTAAGATTAAGAAGTCTGGTGTGGTGGTGCAAACTGGAAATACCAGCATTCAAGGGCTGAGACAAGAAGATCACCTTGAGTGCCAGCCCAGCCTGAGATACATAGTAAGACCCTGCCATATGTATTCTTAAGAATTTTTAGCAAATGCCCTATGAATAGAAAGAACACATTGTGACCTTGCCTAAATTTATGTTCTGAAGCTGTATTTTCTTACAAGAGTAATTTTAAAATAGATTTTTTCTTTTTTCCCTTCTACTTTTATTTCTTCCATCCTATATCAGGATCAATAACCAAGATCATATAGTGACTACCATAGGCAGCTAAGTCACATAGAAAATAATATACAGTCAGTGAAGGACTAGGGTCTCAAGGAATTGAGTGAGAAGACCATAGGAATTGTAGCTTGAGACATTCCCTCATGATAAAGATGCAATAGGCAGGTCTATATAGTTCTTCAGAGATAAACAATAAGTTGAGATTTTATCATAATTATCATCTACTCTAGAAAGTTCATATAGGTATCAGATGCTCACCAGTGTGTCCAGAGCATCCCCAAAATGCCTCTGTTCCTTGTAGTCTTGTTACATGACTTGTTTACCTATTGTATTAATTATTTTATTAATTAATTAAGTGGCTCATTTGTGAAATGCAAATTAAAACAACACTTACATACCATCTCAACCCAGAAAGAATAGCTTTCATAAAGAAATCAAGCAACAACAAATGTTGGAGAGGCTGTTGGGGTAAAGAAACCCTTTTCCGCTGCTGGTGGAAATGCAGACTGGTATAATCATTATGGAAATCAGTGTGAAGACTCCTTAAAAGACTAGAATTGGAAATCCCATTCAATCCAGGTATCCCCTTACTGGGAATTTTCCCAGAAGAACTGAAAACATCATACCATAGTGATATCTGTGCACCTATGTTCACAGCAGCACAATTTGTAATAGCCAAACCTTGGAAACAATGAAAATGCCCATCATCTGAAGAATGGTTGGAAAGGATGTGGTATTTTTATACAATGGAATATTACTCAGCTATAAAGAATGATAAACTACAAGACTTCATACATAAATGAATATATCCTGAAGAAATACTCGCAAGTGAAATAAACCAGACCTACATGTGTAAATATTGTATAGTCTTCCTAGTGTAAGAACTCAAAAGAAGAAATAAAAATACACAGGCATAACACAGGTGAATGGAAATCAAGGACTTAAGGCTTAAACAATGAAGTGAATGCAAGAAGAAAAGATAGGACTCATGGCAGGAGCAAAGCCATGCACTTATATGCACAGGATGAATTAGATAATAGTCCTAGGAACCTCCAAAATGTTTTTGACACTTAGGATAGCAATGCATAATGGTAAATATATGCTTTAAATGCCTGTCATTCTGGTCTTTATATGCGTGGTGTTTATAATATAATTTCAGGTACTGCTATACTCTCTCTCAAATAAATGGTTGACTTAGAAGAAAACAAAAATGGTATTAAATGAGAGTAAGGGATTAGGAAAAATACCACAGGATTTACCGGCTGCAGTTTTGTATATACTTAGATTTCTAAACGTGTAAAAATGTGTAACTGCTTTCATCACATTCTATAGAGATTTATTAGGAATCAATGATTGGTAGAAAATATCAATTCCAAGTTAAGTCTAAGATGCTTGATATTGAAAAAGACAGTGATGTTATGCTCAAGTGCCTATGCTATGGAGTAATAGTATCACTAAGCTTTTCTTGTGCAGGGTAAAGAATATGAATTTACAGACAAAAAAATTGGAGAAAAAGAAGGGCTACATGGACAGCCAATATTTTGGCCCTAGCTCTTCAAGGTCAGTGAAGACTCAGGACATAAGAGAACCTGTGCTGTAACATCCTATAACACAGTTGTTTCCCAAATTTTCTATTCAAGGAGATTATAGGGCTACAGAAGAAAGGCATTGAAGATATGTTCTGTGCCAAAGGAGAGTCACTTAGAGAGAAAAAATTCAGTCTGATTTTCACAGAGAGCAAACTGGTCAAGCAATGACCATGACTCATCCACATGTCTGACACTAACAACAGTTCTACAAAGCACTGCACATGGTTCCAAAACAAATCCTGAGGGCATTTGACTGATCTTGGGAGATACAAAAATTACATGTTTTGTTATACAGGTCTTGCTTAAACTTGCCCTAAGCCACCCAGAAAAAAAGTTTAGCCACAAGGCATAAAACAAAAAGCTAGATTAGAATGCTGAGCTGTATGACTTAAATCAACAGCTTCCAACATTTCCAGTTTTACCAATAACCCACTGTGATTATGGAACATTAGTTTCTGTATACAACTACTTTCTCTTAGTTCAATGAGAAAAAAATATTTCATACCAATAATGTTTAGAAAAGTTATAATATCTACATCCTGTGCTCTATATAACTAATAGAAGGCAACAATATGCATTGTATCAAATATTGAAATGTATAACTGACATGTTTTGAAACTGTCATATTGTTGTTTCTTATTAAAAGCAATTAAAAGTGATAAATAAATAGATAAATAAGTGGTTGTACTTGTAATTCTATAGGTTGGCTGTAGTTTGTCTGATTCACACAATGATTTAGCTGTATAAATTACCCCGACAAAGAGCCTTAGTGGCCAACCCACTTGGGAGCCCTCTTTGAAATTCAGAAGCTAAATTTCTCTCTTTATTTCCAATGAAGCTCTCATGACTTCCTCCTGTGGTTTGTAACTTCATGCCTTGATGCTTTGGGAGCATATTTGACATATAACAGGTCAAGAATTATATCTCTCCTAAATCAGAATCATTTTTAGAATGATTTTCAGACAGTCTTTACTGAGTTGTGGATTATCAGCTCAGTCTCTTGGATCTCAAATCTATAATTTGCATGACTATCTCTGTCAAAGAAAACTTCTTTCCAAAAGCCAATTCCTCCTGACTGTTAATCTCTGTTTCATTCACTTGGTCTTGAGTTATCATTGTTTCATTTCCTTTATTTTTCACATACAGATTATCTAACGCAAATTTTCTGGAGCCTTTTCCTTCTCTTATTATTTCTGCAAAACTTTACAAACTAGCCTTCCCCTTCTCTCCACTTCTTGGATAAATGGCTTAACAAATATCTAAAAAGTATCTGACATAAAAGACAAGGCCAATCATCTTTGTTAACTTGCCCTGCTTTCTGTTCAACATATTGCTCTAAACTGTAAAGTACCTAAACTACAACTCTGATCAGATTACTGTCTTCTTACAAAACTACCTGGCACAGGCCCGCGCGCCCACTGGGTAAGGACTCTCGGCCCCTCTTCCCGTCTTCTCTGGACCCACGCCTGACTTCCTGTCCCGGTCTTAAACCTGGCAGGCCCGCACTCCAGCTGGGTAAGGTCCCTTGGCCTGCCTCCCTCCTTTCCCGTTTTTCTTTTTCAACCCCTCCTGTCCAAGCTCCAGTACCGAACCCATCACACATCTCCTCTGACAACACATCTGGTCCACGAGCCTACCAGGACTCCTCAACTCCAGAGCTACACCTCCACCTACAGATCACACCCATGGGGCTTCACAGCAGCCACCAGCCCGAGCTCTGACATGTAGAATGAAACTTCTGTAGGGGAACCAAATTGGGGGATCCAGACCAAACACCCATAGATGCTAACAGCATAACGTCACCAAAGTGCAGAGATCACTACCATGCAAAATGATAACAACAAGGAGTAGGATGCAATCTCAGGGTCTGAGCGCACCCAAATCAAATACAGGAGACACTACCATGGAAGAAAAGGGGAATGTATAGAGGAAATCAGAGCAGAAATAATATCTGAAGTTAACAAAGACATGTCTAAATCAATAGCATCCCAAGTACGGGAAAAACTACAGAAAGGTAGAGAGGAGAACAGAACACAAATAATGTCTGAATTAGAGAGAGAAAGGATAACTATAATGAGAGACATCAACACTACTAAAGAAGACTCGATAAAAAATTAGAGGAGAACAGAAAAATGATGGAGTCCCTCACAGAGCAATATAGGAGAGAAATAGATCTCATGAAACAGTTTCAAAGAGATATACAAGAAAATAAAATCTCGATTACAAGTTGGCAGAGCCGTATGAATGAAAGTGAAGATAGATAGAGTCTAAAATCTTGAAGACACAGTTGCAGCCAGTGAAAGAGTAAGAAAGGATCTTTTAAAAACAAAAAGAATGCAGGAAAAAAATAATTCAACATCTGCAAGACGATGCAAAAGTGAACAACGTAAAATTAATAGAAATCAATGAGAAAGAGTCAATACAAATGACATAAAAAGAATAAGGGCAGAAGTAATAGCAGAAAACTTCCCAAATATGAGAAAACAATTGGACATTCAGATAACTGAA
>PVJA010052132.1:0-12536 GCA_004027025.1 Myocastor coypus
ATATATATATATATATATATATATATATATATATATATATATAAAGAGAGAGAGGGAGAGACTTATTTTATATATTGCATTTTTTAATCTCTAGAATTTTAACTTGGATATTTTAAAATCTCTTGTGCTTTCATTTTCTTTTCCTCTGACTTCTTGGACACATGAGCTTCATTAATGTCCTTACATGCCAGCCCTATTTTATGTGTCTTTTCAGGGTGAGTTTACATGATTGATTTTCCTCTTTATTGTATTATTTTTCTACTTTGAGTCTGTAGCAACTTTGGTTTAGATACTATGCCTAGTAAATCAATTTATCAGGTTTTAAATATTTTCACCTTTCCTAAGTATTTTTTTAACTGTTCCAGGACATAGTTATTAGAAGCCGTTAATTTTTTCAGTCTCACTTCTTAGTGACTAGCCCAGAGCTTGGTTTAGGACTAGTTTTTGCCCTCTATCAGAGCAAAACCCTACTGAGTCCTGCCTACTTAGGAGATTGTCTCTAGGACAGTGGCAGTACAAGTTCTTCTAGTCCCTGAGTGAACCCTCAGCCTGTTTCCTCTAATCATGCAGATGTGTCTTTTGTTGGCCGTGGGTGACCCTTGTAATTCTGCGGTCAGTTCTTAGAACTGGAAGGGGGAAAACAGCAGATGTCTGGAGTTCTCAATCAGTTCTTCCCCCTCTCTCTTGTTCTTTGTTCTTCAAACCCTTTATGCTCCAGTTCCCCCTCTCCCAACTCTTTGTTTTTATCCAGATAAGGAGATGATTGGGCCCTGCCTGTGTCTGCCTTGCGTGGGACCAGGAAAGTGGACAGTGTTTGTGGTGCAGTCTGGCGGTTGCATAGTCTGTCTCACTTGTGTCCTGTTCCCGGTGGGGCCCTGGCCACCAAGGCCTCTAACTCAGTGTCTTGGCTTCCTTTGATTCATCTGGTTTTTAATTGTTTCACATAGGAAGCTAAATCCACTGTATTTCAGTGCCTTGGCTGGAAGCAGTAATAAGTCCTGACTGTGATGTTAATTTCCTCTTTATAATTACTAGAGAGCTGAGCTTCTTTTCATATTGTCTTAGAGCACTTGGAGTTGTCCTCCAAATTCTCTGTTCATCTCAGCCCATTAATTCTGTTGAGATATATGTGTTTCTCTTAGTAACCTGGAGTTTCTCTTTGTGTATTTTACACATTGATCTTTCCTCAAATTGTATTGGTTGTTGCTGTCTTTTCTTAAATTTAATTTTCTTTTCCTAATTAAAACTATGTTATATTGATGAACAGAATTTTCAAGTTTTAATGGACTCCAATTTGTCAGTTTCTGGTACAGTGATTGTATTGTTTCTGGCTTAAATCACTTTTTTAACTTGTTTTTTTTTTAACCTTTAGTTCTGGGGATGGAACTCAAAGGTCTTGCTTTCTAGGCAGGTGCTCCTCCACTGTCATGTCTCAGCTTTGCCTAAGAAATCATTCCTTATTCTGAGGTCTTTGAAGTATTCTACCATATTTTTTCAAAAAGCCTGGAAGGTCTGTGATATGTAGGTCTTCATTGCGTTCACCAGTTTGCCATTGATTGTCACCTGTGTCAGGTATCTGTTACATCTTTGCTTCATTTTCTTCCCAGTTGGAAGGGCCAGTTATCCCAGCACCACTTACTGAATACCCTGCATGACATGTCCACCTGCATGAAACTCTTCCTCCGAAAGTCCCATCACAAGGTGGGCCCTGAGCTAGCATCTGAGACTCTGGACTCCCTGAAAGTCCCTGTCCTGAACCCTGTGTACAGACATGTGGTGCGTGCTGAGCACCTGCCTCTCTTCTGGGAGGACGGGCTCAGGGATATGTCAGACAGGGGCTGATGAAACCCAGGCTGCTGGGTCTCACGGGTGACTTCGAGACTAGGAATAGGACACACGTGTTATCACATTCATGGCCCATGGGGGGCAGCACATCCTGGTTGGCTCCACTGAAGGAGCACTTTTGGCACCCTGGGCCTGGTTTCCTGCATACATACTCCATTCTGTGCTGCTCTTCCTTTCACTAACTGTTGTGTATCTTTTTGCCATAGTAAATCCTAGCCAGGGTGGGACTGTGCTGACTCCCTTCAGTCCTCATGAATTAGAGCCTTGCGAGCTGCCCTTTCCCCTCTGAGACTTGCCTGCCCTGAGTCACCAGGAAGTATTCTTAATTCCTCTTAGATATTATGCTGTTTGAGTCCTTCCTTGCAGGTGTTTTATGAAGTGCCTTGCACACACTTGACAGCATTCAGTAAATGATCATTGCTACCTAAGAAGGAATAGAGAAAGTGCCATGGCAGTTTGGGGAAGGGAGTAAGCCTGCCAAGCAGGTATATTCCATATTTTTATAATTAGTGAAATTTTTTTTCTATCTATTTAAAGTCTGCATTCAGAGATTTTTTTTTAGCAACTTGGAATATTTGTTGTGCCTATAATATGTTTGGTTAGAAATTTCCTACCTCTCCAGTCTTCTCTGAGAATTTAAAATCCCAAGGCTATGGAAGAGAGTCTACAGTCTGCCTCAGTATGATTTCTACCTCACCCACCCCTGAGCTATTTAGCCAGTTACTATCATTCCTATCATATTCATTATTGGTTTTGCAACTGCATTAACCTTTTTAAGAAACATTTAAAAAGTTTAAATTTTTTTTTTTTTTTCTGAAAGCATTATGATCATCTCTACATAGTTCTCTTCATTTGTTTAGAAGAGGATCTGTCTTATAAATATGGTTACCTCTGGGCATCCAACAAAGGAAGGCATGGGTGGACACAGCTGCATAGCTCCCTGCACCAGGCATGTCCACCGTAGCACAATTGACTGGAACCTTCTCCTGAAACTCCAGAGATGTCCTGTTTGTTAACGTCTTTTTTTCTTTTTTTTTTTTTTTTTTGTCTTTTTGAGACAGGGTCTCACTATGCAGTTCAGGCTGGCTTTGAGCTCACTTTTGTAGCCCAGGCTGGTCTCAAACTCGCACCAATCCTCCTGCCTCAGCCTCCCAAGTGCTGGGATTACAGGTGTGAGCCACCACATCTGGCTTGTTTGTTAATTTCATGTCTTTTATCCTGTCATTTTTCATAGTGCCTGCCCTGCTCTCCAGTAGTAATTTTTTCTGGTGGTCTGTGTACATGGATCAGTATGTCCAACTAATTTCTCCCCCTAATGAGGGGAAGCACATAATCATGCCCTTTTTAGAAACTGCTCTCAGTTGAACTTAATGTCTTAAATCACACAGCACAGTCTCTCGATCATTGCTAATGACTCAGACATCTCTTTCTTCTCACATGTGACTCTGCTTGGTGCTCCACAAACGAGTCTGTCAGTGTCACTTATTTCCAGAAAAAGCATCTAAACGAGGATTTGCTTTTTCTGCTGATTTTTAAGTGTCTGATAAAAACCCTTTCTGAGCAATGCCAGTGCCATTTACCAGGCAGAACCGTTCTTTCTGATGAGTTATCCTCTCTGCCACCCTGCTGTACATTATGAGTGCCAACCAGCCAGTTGGCCTGAAGTTATTGTCATATTTTGTCATAATTGGACTCCATTATATTGCTATGCCAAGCATTTGCCTGGTTTAAAAATGAAAATGTTATCTAGGGCAGTGCTGGCTCAAAGAGCGCTCACATCAGTGACTTCCCAGGCATGTTAGGTGGCTTCCCAAGCAGTGAACACCCTCCGCCTCGTCTCTTCTCAGTCAGGAGGGTCGATTCTGTTCATCCATTCAGAAAGTATCTTGTTTTTACTTAACAGATATATTAAAACTTACATGTATTATTAGGGTAATACTTTTTATTTTTAATTTGCTGTTTAAATGAAAAATAAAACAAAATTTTGTAACAAGATAATTACAGAATAACAATTGTTATTCTATAATGAACTGTGTATCATGCCATGTGATGTTTTAATTCATGTGTGCATTATATGATGTTTAAGTCAGGTTATATGCATCTGACTTTTCAAACATCTGTGATTTCTTTATCATGAAAACACCCAAAAGCTTTTCTTCAGATCTTTTGAACTGATAGTGCACACACGCTATGCATGTTACAACCTGGAACACCTTGCTCCTATCTAACAGGAATGCTGTCCCTAGCAGGCTACCCCCATATTGGTGCCTGAGGCAGCAGGGATCCCTGGTACACCAGCCCAGCAGTGCCTTCAGGGACTCAGGCTCTCTAACTTTGGGCACAGTCTCCCTGCCTGTTCATTTTCATCTTCATGTTTGCTGTGTGGTGGCCTTGGGCCACCTCTTGGCCCGATCTGGGATCTCCGGCATCCTGGAGTCCAGGAGTCGCAGAAGATGGAAGAAGAGCACATTTATTGGCTTGGCTTCATCATTAGCCTTCCCAAGTGTGACATGTGGCTGCCCTGGGCCAAACCAAATTCCTGCTGGCAAGTCAGTGGTGGAGCTGGATAGTAAACACACGGCTGGTGGTGCTGGCTGCAGGTCTGAGTCCGCCACTGCTGTCTTCCTCTTCCACAAATCTGACACCCACACCCATGGGCAGGTTCCTGCAGTCTCCAGCAACCTAACATGGGCATGTCATCCCTTTGTCAGACTCATGGGACAGAGGGAAACACTGGATAGTTATCATAAATAAGTTCAGAGAGTTCTGAACTTATTTCCACAGCCCAGGTTTTCACTGTCCCTTCCCACACTCTGCACCAGCCAATGTCCCTCTCTAAGGTCCCCTCTCTGTTCTCACCTCTCCTGCCACAGGGCCACGCACCTGCTGTTCACTGCTGGGAGTTCTTGTCACCTCCCCCAGTATCACTACCAGCTACCTAGGGAAGCTGCTCTTGGCCTCCTCACCCAGCTCAATGCCCTGATTTATGAAGGAGAGTTTCAAGTACTTCCTGCTTCACAACATTCACATTCAGATTTTACATTTACTATGCTTCTTTTTTCCCCCGTGTTTGCTACAGGGTCTCCATGGTCTCCATGATCTCACTACTTAAATCAGATCCACCTGTGTCCAGCCTCCCAAGTGCTAGGATTACAGGCATACACCACCAAGCCCAGTCTCACTTGCGTCCCAAGTGCTCCCTGCAGATGTGGCCGGCGTGCCATGCCACGAATTGAACCCTGCTGCTGCACTTTGCCTAAGCAGGCACTTTAGTCTGCTGAGTGATCAGGCCGGCCCTCATTACTGTAGTTGTGAAGTCCTTTAATTGCCCTCACCCTCAGTAGCCAGTAAGCTCCTTGACTGTAGGAACCAGATAGACATGCTTGTATGATTTGTATTCATCAGCAATATTTTTGCCCATAGGTTAAAAAATTAGTAAAGAAGGACTTGTTTTTCTCACCTGACAAACCTAAAGGCAGGCAGCTTCATTCGGTTGCCTTACACTGTTGTGGTCACCATCTGTGCCATTTTCTGATTTTTCTTGTTAATTGTAAAATGGCTACAGTACACCAGCCATCACTAATCTTTTTTTTTTTTTTTTAAGTGATTAAGAAGCCAGGGAAGGCAGAAGCACCACTTTCTAACAGAAAGCAAAAGTTACTACCCTGGCCTGCTCCCCCCTCCACCCCCCCGCCAGATTCTGCTTATCTGTCCTTGTCACTTGGCTATGTTTGCCCAAGGATACAAAGCACTTGGACAGCTTTTCTGGCATCTATACTGGAGGCAAGTGGTGACCAAGGCTCCCTCCTTGGTGCCCTACACGAACATTTCCTTATCTTCATGACAGTTTTGGAAAGCAGCTGTGCTAACCACTATTCACCAAGCCTCCATTTCATGACAGTTTTGGCAAGGTGGGCAATATAGTTCTCACATGATTAGAATTCCAAGGAGAATAAACATGCATAAAGTTGTGCACTTCTAAAGGGACCAGTGCAGACTAAGGCCCAAAGCTGCCTCCCTCCCAGACGCACTCACCTGCTGCAGTGAGGTCTGCCTCCTTGCACAGCTGCCAGCATGCCCAGGAGCACAGCACGACCAAGCCTGCAGCTGACTTTGTCCCACCACAAATGGTGATTATTCACCTACCAAAGCCCAACTTCAATGTTAGAGATGTTTTGACAGAACAGTTTGCAAATAATATTGCAATTGAGTAATTTGGGGTGATTTTTGCATTTTGGATCTAACGAAGTGGCATTCATTTTATGAGCAAAATTATAATTTTTAGTATAGGCCCTTGTATGGTAGCCTACTTGGTTAGCATTTACTCAGCAGTTAGTCAGAACTTAAAACTAAGTAATTTGCATAATGTTTTCCTGTTTAAGCAGGTAAAGCCCTGTGCCAGGAGATTTTGGCCTTTGTTATTCCTAGAAAATCTAGCATTCTTTCTTCAGAATAAATGAAATGGTGATCATCTGTATTCATGTCTACAGCCCACAGTTATACACTTGAGAACTAAAATATTCAGAGATATTTCATCCCTGCAACATGTTTTTTTAATAACACACAGGGGTTTTTGTGCATAGGATTATAAAAGTAATAGATGCGCAACTGAAAGAAATTTGGGGAGTAGAATGAGAAAAATCACTCATAATTCTGTACCACCCAGAGGCAATACTATTAGCATTTTTGGCATATTTCCTTTCTAATCTTTTTTATTTTTCTGTGGGTAGCTGAATTCATACATTATTTGTAGTTCTGTAGGCTGCAATTTCCCATGTAACATAAACAAGCTTCCTTGTTACTACAGGCTCTTCCAGGAAGGGCTGCGGAGGTCACTCTTTAGAGTGTGCCGTCTTTTACTGGGCTCCTCTTCTCCTGATGGACATTGGGATTATCTCAAACTCAAGCTTTGTGCCTTGGATTGCTAAACTGTCCAGAAAAAGAGAAAGCTTGCCCAAATCCCAGCACATGGTCTAATAGGCCCTTCTCTACCTGCATCAAGTTC
This sequence comes from Myocastor coypus, assembly GCA_004027025.1. Taxonomy (NCBI): domain Eukaryota; kingdom Metazoa; phylum Chordata; class Mammalia; order Rodentia; family Myocastoridae; genus Myocastor; species Myocastor coypus. The sequence continues at coordinate 6,851 of PVJA010052132.1, forward strand.
TGTACAGACAGTTTATTACCACAGAGGCCTCAGTCCTCAAGACAGCATGACTTTGCCCTGATTCAAAAGAGATGCTAGTGTTTTTATGTTTTAAAAACTGACTAGGTCCTTCAGTTGCATTGTGTAGACAGGTGTCCCCTGCCACGGCATGGATGCCAAGAAGACAGAAGCGTGCTTCCTGCTAGGTCCTTCCACTGCTCCCTGTCTGCACCCCTTTGCTTCTGGGTGTAGCTTCCTCTTCTTGAGACACAGTGCCCCAGTCACTGTGGCCACATTTGTTTCAGAGAACCTTCCAGATACACAAAGCTGAGCTCCTTAGACCATCTGGCAACTTTTCGTTCTTCTAGAGTTATGGCCAGTATAGTTAGATGGATATTCAGAAGTTCCTCCCAGAGCATGCCCAACCTTTCTGGAAATCCTCCAGGGCCTGCCCACTGCTCTGAGAATCCATTCAAGTCCCTAATAGTAGCTGCAAGGGCTTGCCTGCCAACCTCCTATCGCTTTTCTCTGAATGCTCCAGATACCACCTGAAAAGCAGCTTCTCAGTACTTGAAATCCCGTGCGCTTTTCTTGCAATCTTCCCTCTTTCTATACCTGGACTCCCACCCCTTCCCCCAGAGTGTTTGCTGTTCCACGACCTCTGGTCATTACTGCAGTATTACTCTATATTTGTGTGTGTGTGTTGTACCATGGGTAGAAGCCAGGATTTTATACGTGCTCGGCTAGCTCTGCCACTGATCTACAGCCTGATCTCTGCACCACCCCTTCCTTGCATTTGTCTCCTACTTTTTAATTTATTTTATGTATTTGGTACAGGGTCTACAGGATCTCACTACATAGATCAGACTCATGATTCTCCTGTTTTCAGCCTCTCAAGTATTGGGATTACATGCTTGCACCACCACAATCACTGTTTCAATGCATCCCGCAGGCAGGGCCAGCATGGCAAGCCAGGGATGGAACCCTGGCCACTGCGCTCTGCCTAAGCAAGTACTTTAGTTTGCTGAGTTATCTGGCCAGCCTGTCTCCCATGTAGAAATCTCATGTAGAAATTGTGAATCTTCCCATTCCCACTGCTGTCCTGACACCTCCTCAGCTTCATTACTCTCTGCAACACTTAGCATCATCTAATACTCTGTGTATTGGCTGCACTCACAGACTTCCATCACTGAAGCATGAGCTCCACAGGAGCAAGACTGCATTCTGTCTTCAGTGTGTCCCTGGCACCTGGCAGAGTACCCTGCACAGATGGACACTGAGTATGTACTTTGGAATGCTAAGCCTGAGTCTTCCTGGCCATTGTCTTTGTATTTGCCTCTCTGGGCCAGAATTTATGCTGGTTCTTTTCAATACAGTAGCTGAAAGATGCTGGGCATTGAAAGCCAAAATTCAAAGGTATTCAACTTTCTCCTTATCTATTAATGGAGCCAGGGAACACACATGGGCCCTGATATAATGGCTCAGCTCTGGATTCTTCAGCTGCACAATGGTGCTAAAGCAGTTCACATTGAGTGGAAACTGTACCTTGAGTTTTGAATTGGTTTCTCTTCTTGGGCTTGTGATAAGGAGGCTGGTGCTGTGTAGAGCTGTAGGGCAGCAGTCACGCAGCTCTCATCATCCCAGACTCCAATTTGCTGCACTGCTGAGTTGGATGCTACATAGGGTTAGGTAGATTCAGTGTATTTTCCACATTACAATATTTTCAATTTAGAATGGGCTTATCAGAACACAACCCCATCATAAGTGGAGGAGCATCTGTAGTTTGGGGTGTGATACACATAGTTTTCGGCCCTTTCCTGAGACTAGGTTCATCTGAAGTCCTAAGCCACTCTATACTCAAGAACTTTTCCCTGTGCCCTGTTCACTCAGACCAAGTTAGAACCAAGAAGTCTTAATACCAAGATTGCTCTGGTCCAAAGCCCAAGGGATCCTGATCCCTAGGTGTGGGGTGGGGAGCAGGGAGGATGTGATCATTTTGTGTCCACTACAGTGGAAATTATGATCCATAATGGTGTCTCGGCTTAGTTCTCTTTTTCCACTGGGGTTAATCTAAATATAACTTTATTTGTTCCCTGGGATAGTGAAGGTTCAGGCTCTTTTAATCTCATGTAGTATTTAACCAGCACATAAGCAAGTTTAAATAGAGAATGGGGGCTGGCAGGATAGCTGTGTTGTGTAAAGCGTCTGCTTGGGCAAACTCAGACAGGTGCAGGGGACCCAGTACCACATGCCTCTATGAGACTAGCCTTTACGGTATAGCCAGGTCCCCCCTCCCCCCACACCCCAAAATAGAAAATGATTTCCCACGTCACCTTTGTAGGCAAGTCATTTTTACTTTGTTTTACTCATAGTAACTCACAGTTATGTAGTGGCTACTGTGTGCCTTGCATTGCTCTAAGTGCTGTGCAAAGACAGGAAGTTACTCCTCCTTTAGCTGTGGTTTAAGTATACATATTGTTACTCTTTTTTTTTTTTTTTTTTTTTTTTTTTTTTTTTTTTTTTTTTTTTTTTTTTTTTTTTTTTTTTTTTTGTCTTTTTGAGACAGGGTCTCGCTATGCAGTTGAGGCTGGTCCTGAGCTCACTTTTGTAGCCCCAGGCTGGTCTCATACTTGCACCGATCCTCCTGCCTCAGCCTCCGGAGTGCTGGGATTACAGGCGTGCGCCACCACGCCTGGCCACTTTTATGCATTTATTTATGTTATGGCCAGCTCAACCTGCCCTGGGGGTGGGGCTGGCACAGCATATGGTGCTGGGGATCGAACCACAGCCTCTATGATTGCCCAAGCTTGCCTAAGCAGGCACTTTAGACCACTGAGCTATCTCACCAGCCCCTTAGTATACATTTTATACTGGCCACAACTTATCTTTAAGGAAAGGACACCTGGATCTCATTGCAGGCCTGTTCATCATCAGTCCAGGTGCTGGGGATATAGCTCAGCAGCATAAGTACCTGCCTGGCAAGCACAAGGTCCCAAGTTCAATCCTCAGTACTAAAAACAAAACAAAACAAAAAACAAGAGAAAACAAACATCACAGTCTGATCTTGCCATCTGCTTTCCTGAGGAAAAGGCAAAATGATTATCCCATGGAGCAGGGCATGGACAGATTTTCAAGCTTATAAAGGAGAGTTGCACCCAGGGTCTCCCAGTATTTGTGCACCAAAGGTTTCTCTAACTTTGTCCTGAAGGTGACCATCCCAACCTCACTGTTTGTTGGTGGAGTTCACCTGGTTCTCCTATGTTGGAGCCAGCATTCATTATGAGTGTCCCTCCCTGGAGTGTTTCCTCAAGGCTGAGTTTGGGTGTAGACAAGCAAGGAGCAGCTTTTGAACCTGAGGGAAGTCAGGAGCCCTCTAGTGCCTGGCCCTGTCCCCCCTCCCCTGGTGCCTTGACTCTCTCTTGCACCTTGGTTTTTAACACCTATTCGTGGTCTCTTGCTGGCTTCCTCAAGAAGCTTCTCTCATCTGTCCTGATGAAAGAGGTCTTAGTTACTTTTCTCACTCCTGAGGCAAAATACCTGACACTTAAAGGAGGAAAGGTTTATTTAGCTCACAGTTTGTAGAGGTTCAGGGCACAATTGACTGGTTCCAAGACATCACAGCAGAGGGGCATCACAGAGGAGAAACAGTTTATGGCAGGCAGAGGACAGCAAAAGACTGAAGAAGCAAAGCAGCAAGCAGCAAGTGACAAGCAGCAACCTTCTTGCTGTCCCTTATTTCTTATCCAGACTACTCACCCTTAGGCAGGTGGCAGTCACACCCAAAGTGGGGTAGCCTTGGTCCTAGCACTGTACTATGACCAGTCCCAGCCTCACATCCTTGATCCCAGCAGCACACACCTTGGTCAACCACCCCCAAAAGTCCTACCTATGATGATGTGAGGTGGTGGGGGGACATCAAGATATAAACCATAGCAAAGTATGTCATGAGTACCCTGGAAACTCATAGGGAAACTGCAGTCCACCCTGGAATTAGGCATTTAAGTACCTTTGGGGGCAGAGAAGTTATTTTCGAGCTGAAGAAATTATTGCATAATACTTTCTGTAGGTTACAGAATTTCTGCTTTAGGATAAGCAAAACCAGCATTATGGTTTGAATATCATTTTTTATTTTTATGAAAATTATGTGTGCACATGGAGTGACAGATCACTTTGTTGTGCACAGCACACAGAAAAGCAGTGGCTTGTGACTACACACTTGCACGAGCTCACTTCTAGAGACGGCCATCCCCGGTGAGTTTACTAACTCACTTCATACCCTTTGTATGTGTTGCTGTTTCTAAATCTACTTATTGTTGTGTATGGAGTTGGCTGTACCACAGAGGTTGGCTCTATCCTTTCTCTGTCCTTCTCCCACTTTGTTCTCCTATGTCTTCCCAGTATTATTGGATTCTTTTGTCTTTTTGAGACAGAGTCTCACTGTGCAGTTCAGGCTGGTCTTGAGCTCACTTTTGTAGCCCAGGCTGGTCTCATACTTGCACTGATCCTCCTGCCTGAGCCTCCGAAGTGCTGGGATTATAGGCATGTGTCACCATGCCCCGCTTAGTATTGTTGGATTCTGATTTGGGTTACACCAGTCTTGATAATATTGTCTCTCTATATATACTTTTAAGTATTCTTCACAACCGAGTCATGTAGTGTGCCATGTTTACTTTTCCTGCATGCTTTGTTGTATTTTTTTTTTAGATTGTTTTTCAGATCTTTAAATGTACTAATTTAACCTCTAATTCTTCTTTTAGAGGTGTGTTAATTTTCTGTCAATAAGTTACGTCTTAGGTGTTCTGTCAGCTTTGGCCTCTTGATGCAGTGAGCTTTATGCTGTGGTTTCTTCCACAGCTCTCGATTTCCTGATTGATCGCTTGCTCAGCCTGCTAGTAGCTCTCATGTTGAGATTTCCATTCACCGTCTAAGTGCTACCTGAGCTTTCCTCTCATGTTGGATTCCCGTTTTCTTCCATTTCTGAAGAATCTGTTCTCAGAAGAAGAAGAAGAAGAAGAATATATATATATGAAAATATCTTCATCTTACCCTTACATTAAGTTGATTGTGTGACAGTTTGGCTGGGTATACAGCAATAGGTGAAGGAACATTGTTTTCTGAGTATTTCAAAAGCCTTGTCTCTGGCTCATTCTGTGTCAATTTTATTTTTTTTATGGCCAGCTCAGCCTGCCCTAGGGGTGGGGCTGGCACAGCATGTGGTCTCAGGGATTGAACCATGGTCCCTGTGGTTGCCTAAGCTTGCCTAAGCAGGCACGTTAGACTGCTGAGCCATCTCACCAGCCCTCTTGCCAGAAATTTAATTTGATTGTGATTTTAAAAAAAATTTTAAATTAATTATTTATTTATTTATTTATTTATTTATTTATTTTGTACAGGGTCCCGCAACAGTGCTTAGACTCAGTGATCCTACTGTCTAAGCCTCCTCATCACTCAGATTACAAGCATGCACCACCATTCCTGGTTTCCATGGCTAAATCCCTGGGACCTGCATAGTCTGCAGTACCAGGAATTGAACCCAGGCCCTTGTACTTGGCCAGGCAGACACTTAGCACACTGAGCTATCTCCACAGCCTTGATTGTGATTTTTTTAAATGTATTTAGTACAGGATCTACAGGGTCTTATCACACATCTCAAACTCATAGTGATCCTTCCTGTTTTTTAGCCTCCCAAACACTGAGATCACAGGTG
>PVJA010052133.1:0-12524 GCA_004027025.1 Myocastor coypus
AAAAAAAAAAAAAAAAAAAAAAAAAAAAAAAAAAAAAAAAAAAAGACTAGGTAAAGAAAATTGATAGGCAAAGGAAATTTTTTTGTTCATAAATGTAGAGCGGGATGGGGCCTGGCTGGATGGGTCAGTGGTCCAAAGCGCCTGCTTAGGAAAGCTTGGGTGGCTGCAGGGACCGCAGTTCGATCCCTGGCACCACACGCTGTGCCAGCCCTACCTTCAGGACAGGCTGAGCCGGTCATAAAAATAAATAAATAAAAAACAAAAGTTCTGAAACAAGAAAAAAAAAAAAACATAAACGTAGAGGGAGAAAAAGATTCTGGCAAAAGAAATAAAGGGATTGATGGCCACACTCAAAGTTTATAAAATGAAGAAAAGCCTTGCTGGACTTATTTCTACACAAAAATTCCACAGACAAGATCAAGTTCCTAATTAAAGATAGTACCCATACCCTGCCCTTTTTTTTTTTTAATTTGGTAATCATTCAGTTTTGCTTTATTTATTTATTTATTTATTTATTTATTTATTTATTTATCTATTTATGGCCAGCTCAGCCTGAGCTGGGGGTGGGGCTGACACAGCATGTGGTACCGGGGACCAAACCAAAGTCCCTGCAGTTGCCTAGGCAGATGCTTTAGACCTCTGAGCTATCTTGCCGGCTTGCCCTTCTGATAGACAATGAAACATGTCTTGAAATAGAATATAAACAAGATGATTAATCAAATGTCATTAAAGCATCATCACAGCCTCATAAGTATCTCACAGGTGTACACCCTAGATAGTTGGATCCTGATGATGGTAGCAACTTTTTTATTGATGATAAATACTAAGACTTGATAGGTAGGATGAAGGTACAGGAACAAGCCAAAACAATCAGAAGTTGGTAGAATAGTAACTTACCCCACCTATACCCTCACACTTTTTTATAGGGAACTACATCTACCCAAGGGGCTAGAGGACAGCCAGTGTGCTGTCATCTGAGTTTTGGAATGTATGAGCCAACCTTGCCACAGCTGAGTAAGCCTGAGCTGCTGCCTCTGACTTGGCATAGCAGAAATCAGGCTCCATTAGGTCTCCCCTCATCTATGGACTCTAAACAATCAACGTTTAGCCGTTGAGAGATGTAGACATGGAAACTGAACTATGAGAAGACAGGATTGGGGGCAGAGAGGCCACAACAACACATGTAAATTGAGCTGCTAATTAATGGAGATCTGGCAGCCAACAAATAGCCATTGCTGGGCAGCAAAAAGCTGTGGCAGGTAGTGTAGCTCATTGGTTTCCCCATACTCTGGAAGGCAGAAACACAGCCTTTCTTGTTCATTACAATTTTCCCAGCCTAAGAGTAGTTCTTGTTTATTTAAAAATGAGTCATTTGATACATATCTATTGAATGTGCAATTAATAAGTTAGCACTGATGGCCAGAGCAAACCCTTACATGACCTTCTTTCTAGAATCTTTCCCCAGCACCACCTACTAGGTGTCCTCTTCAACACAGTCTTTGTTTTCATATTTGTTTGGAACCTCCAGTACTTCACTTTAGTTAAGCCAATGTATTTGCTCTCTTGATCCTTCTGGCTAAGTTGCCGAATTAATTCTGTAATAGAGAGCTCCTCCTTGAGCAAGAAGAGGAAAAGGAGAAGAGAAATAGAAGGAAAAGTAGGAAGAAGTTAAGGGGTGGGGTGCTATAAAAAGACTTTCATTGAGTTTTTCAACATGTTTTTCCTAGACAGGTATAGAAAAGACCTTCCAATCATCTTACAAGAAGGTGTGGACAATGATTGTGAGGAGAAAAGGCTATATAATTACAACAAAAAACTTTTCCTAGCAGATTTATCTCTAAGAGATTTTGCTCAAGAAAAATATTTAAATTCAGTCATTGAACTAGAGATCATTGTGTTAAATGGGACTAACTGGATTCCAGTTCTTATTTAATGCATGAGCTAGATAAGTTCGTGGAGGTTACTAGACTAAAATTTACTAAAAGAAATAAGGCATACAACTCAAGATTCTTTTCTTCATGAAAAAAACTAAGCCCTTGAGGTTTTTTTTCTTTTACCTATAAAGACACTCAGGAATGGCATGGAGAAAAGCGTGACCACAGTGAACTTTGATTTTATGATGTAATATAGTGCCCTTAAGCAATATATACATTTCCTCCCAGGTCTGATTCATCTGTTTTATCTTTAAATGACATATAGTGGAAAACTTATCAAGCACATTTTCTACATTAGCAGAAACATCTGATGGCTTTTGTCCTCCTCATCTTATTTCTAATACTCACACGGAACAAGGCCCTATAGCAGTGGAATGTTCTGACCCAAATCGATACAGTAGAATTGATAGAGAAGAGAGCAAAAGAACAAAATACTTACTTGGTCCTAGACCAATTGAAAAAGCAGCAACATAAATAAGCAAGCTGGCTAAAGACAGCCATTTCAAAGAAGCTGGGACTTCACTGGGGTCTGTCACTATCTGGTATTCAGTTCGGTGTAGTCCAGCATTTGGTAAGAACGTGGAGGCCATCTCCCCTTTCCTGTCCATGTCATTTTCCATTGGTATAAGTGAGTTCCTGCTGTGAGAAGTGATTTCTTTAAAGTGCTTTCTGAGAATATAGTTGGTGGCTGATAGGTTTCCTGCTCCATAAAGCACAGGCTCATCCAAGGACTGGTTCATAGGGCTATGGCTTCTGCAGATATTGGTGAAATTCATGTGGATGTTAAGATTCACAATACCCATAGTCAGTAATGAAGCTGCCATGACAGATGAGCCAATGCAGAGGAAGGTTTTACTGCCAACATGGTCTACAAGAAGGGTGGCTGGGATGGTACTTACAACTTTGACCACCCCAACCCCAGTGGAAGCCAAGCTAGCTGCCTCATTACTTTCAAAGCCAACAGACTTCAAAACAGTTGATGCATAAAATAATATGTTTGGTTGTCCAGTGACTTGCACAAAAAATACCAGTGTAAGACCTATCATTATTCGAGTCCTCATATTGTCCTTGGTCCGAAATAGATCCCAAAAAGTATATTGATACTCATCTTTCAAGGAAGACTTTATCACAGTGAGCTCTTCAGTTGTGTCGGAGATTCCTCTTAATCTTCCAAGAACTTTGCTAGCAGCTTCCTCTTGCCCTTTCATCACCAGAAATCGAGGGCTTGGAGGGAGAAAGTACATTGCGATTGCTTGCAAAATTCCCAAAGGAATCACAAGGCCAAACATATACTTCCAGCCCTGGGAGACATTAGCAAATGCATAATTTGAAATATAGGCAAAAAGAATGCCAGTGACAATCATCAACTCATTCAGTGACACAAGGAGGCCTCTTCTGTGCTGTGGAGCAATCTCGGCAATGTATACACAGGTAGCAATGGAAGAGAGGGAGATGGAGACTCCAATGGCAATGCGTCCCACAATGAGAATGATGTAGGACAAACTGAGGATCAAAACTAAGCTTCCGAGTCCAAGTAGACAAGATGACACAATGATGGCCGTCCTTCGTCCATATCTGTCTATCAGAAACCCTCCAGTGAGAGAGGCAAGGAAGGCCCCAATGAGCAGGGAGCTCACAATCATTTCCTGTTCGTGACAGGTCAAGATCAACAGGGTTCTGATCTGCAGGAGAGCCCCTGAGATGAGTCCAAGTTCATAGCCTACCAGGAGGCCACTGAGAGCTGCGGTGACAGATGTCAGGAAAGTAAACATGCTGCAACCTACAGGGAGAGAGGAGAAATAGAGGTCAGTTTGGAGTTGTTAGTTTAAACATCTTCTGTTTCATTATAGACTTAGACCTGTGCAAGTCTTTTGTAACATGGAATACAAACATGCCTGTTAATAATAATGCTCTAACCAAAAATGATTAGCTATAAATGTAAATACTAGTTTTATTGTGTTGGAAAAGAGTTGTGGAGACATAAAGAAACCCAGTTTCCTTCTTCCTATAATATGATGTTTTCAGTGAAGTGCAGACAACTATGTGAGATAAGATGACTGATAATGAAGACTGAGCAGACAAGAACATCATTTAGTACATGCCCTGGTCCCTGAAGGAAAATTCATATATCCTGGCTCTTCCAATCCCACCTCAGCAATCCAAGAGCAAGCCTTGGTGGAACAGCAAACATAGGGAACTCCTGGAAGCCTACTGTTCCTTGATGGATGATCAGCCATAGTTGGGGAACAGGTGGCCTCTGCTTATGTATGTCATGGCTTTGGGACAAAAGGGTGCAGGTGGCAGATGTGTGAATGCCATAACAAAGTCAAGGTTATGTTTGAAAGAAAGAAAGTGATTCTTAAGATACAGGGTTGGAAGCCTGCAGCACCTACTCCTTACAGTAAGAAGGAGAAGAATGAAAGCAAGAGGACTTTACATCTTCCTCTTTTTTGTAAATGTTAAAATCCTAAGAAAAATTGTCAAGAGGTTATTAATTTTTGGTAAGAGATGTGTAGCTATGTGTCATATATGAAAGCAAACTGACATATGGGGGAAGCCTGTACTCCCAGCCCATGAGAAGCTGAGACAGAAAGATCATGAACTCAAGGCCAGCCTCCACTTTCTTAGCTCAATTTATTGACATTATGTCTCAAAAACAAAACAAAAGCAAGCAATGATAAAAAGCAAACAAACAAACAAAAAAAAAAAAAGTGGCAGAGGAGAGGGCACCCAGCACAAGAGTGCTGTTTCTCATTTCCAGGGTAGAAGACAGGAAAACTTGGGTCATGTCTCAGGAATAGTCAGATGGCCCAGCACGCAGTGTATGGGGCTGGAAGGGAGGCTGGAGAGGCAGCCGTGAGAGGCCAGAGAGTGAATCTGCAGTTTGAACCTGCTAAAATCTTCTATTTGTTTTGTCTCTAAGATATTGAGGTAAAAGTGCCCAGTGATGGATTGGACCTACTGTTGGGCTTGGTTGGAGGTAGGTATTTGGGAGTCAGTAGCATGTATTTGGTGCTTTAAACTATACAAACAGCCTGGTCTTTAGAAAGATGGATGGAGCTAAAGGATAAGTGACATTAGGATGAAGACGTTAGAAACCCCAGTAGTTAGTACAGGAAGCACAAGGAAAGGAGATGGAGAAGCAGAAATAAGATGAAAGGAAAATGGCGCAGAAACAAGTGCTAAAGTATGCAAGCTCATGGTGAGCTACGGCTGTGAAAGCTGCCTTGGCGGCAGGAGGGGATGATGTGATTTAGGAATGCCATTTAATTTGGGGGAACCATGCAGATAAGGCTAAGGAGATCTATATCTCTTCCCATTGAAAATATCCAAAATATTTTGCATCTCCATGGTCCTAATGGGATATGAGAAGTAGGAGACTCAAAATAGTAGTAGTAGTACTAGTAGTAGTAGTAGTAGTAGTAGTAGTAGTGGTAATAATAATAATAATAATAATAATAATAATAATAATCACTGACTCTTTTTTTTTTTTTTTTTTTTTTTTGTCTTTTTGAGACAGGGTTTCACTATGCAGTTGAGGCTGGTCCTGAGCTCACTTTTGTAGCCCAGGCTGGTCTCGAACTCGCACCGATCCTCCTGCCTCAGCCTCCCGAGTGCTGGGATTACAGGCGTGAGCCACCACGCCCGGCAATCACTGACTCTTTAGAAAAAGGAGCAAATAAGAATGTAATAAATCCTGTTAAATAAAACTGATTTGTGGTGTCTAAACTTAGACCAGATAATTTTCTAGTTGTTAAAATGCATTTGCATGCAGTAAAATAAAACAGGTATTGTCCTTGTCTCCAAAAAGCTTAGCCCTGTGGCAGTCCCCCTATTATCTATTACAGTTTATGTCTCCCCCCTTTTTTAAGAATCAAGATGGCTTCAAAGTATTCTCTTGGAGATCTAGTCATGTCCTCAGTTTCCACACTTTCTTTTCCTCATATGTTCCTCAAGCCTCCATTAACAAACTCCTTTCCCATAAAGAGAATTAGGTGGCATCTTCTCATTTGGATGAAGATATTGTACTAGTCTTCCCTCTGTTTGCCATTGTTCATCTCATCAGTGTTTGATGCGTTGGTGTGTGTGTGTGTGTGTGTGTGTGTGTGTGTACGTGTGTGTGCACGTTCGCACACATGCCAGCGCCTGGCAATTAGTAACTGGTCACTGAAGTTCTTATTGGAGAAATAAATAATGTAGAGAATGACATTGTTAGAAAGCAGATTAAGTGAGGCTTCAGGACAACCATTTGGAGCGGCCAAGGACAGCAGGGGACACTGAGTGAAATGTGTAAAGAGGTCATGCCACAACCACTTGAGTCTCAGGCAGTACTCCTATCACCTTCTCTGCCTCCCCCTTCCTTGTTTTACCTTTTATCAGAAGGGAAAGGACTTCTCGTTACAAAACAACAACTCCTTGAGATTCAAGGGCTCTTCCTTCCACACTTGTTCTATCTCAGGGACACCTGGAGCTAAATTGGGGAGTAGGGTATGTAAAGCCACTTCCTGTAGTCTGGGGACACACGCTTCACCCAAGAGAGGTCCAGCTTCTGCTGCTGCTCTCTAGACCTGTGTCATCTGGCTGATCTTTAGTAAGGATGCCTAGGACATTGACAAACAAGGATGCATGCAAAGGGGTCTGGTTACTGTCCCGGTTTGTCAGTGCTCCTCTTGAGAATCAGAACCCTACGCAGAGTATAACTGACAAGAGACAACAAGAACGTTTCCAAATGATTAATTGTAAAGAACATTTTACTTTTTTTATTTATTTTATTTTATTTTTTATTTATTTTATTTTTTTTTCAGGATGGGGGTTTGAAGTCACAACCTCGTACTTGCCAGGCAGGCACTTGTGCCACAGAGCTTACTTTAAATGTAATATATTACAACATACTACTTGTTATCTATTTGATCTATCTCTAGGCAATTTGCTTATCACAATAAAACTTCATGCTACAGAATTAAGAATTAAGTCAGGTCTTCCTTGTCTGAGCATGACTTATCTTCCCCATTATGTGGTCTAAGGGGTGTTATCATAAATTCGCACCCTTACTCACCTTGCTATGGAATCTGAGGCTGCTGAAGTCTCAGCATGGGCTGTTCCTCGGAGGTTTAAAATTCTAATTATTGCATAAGGCTGCCCCTAGGGCTTCCAAGATTGAAGTTCCCAAATACCTCAAGACAGCCACCAGAAGATGTTTTCCTGGTACTACTTTCCCATGTAAAAAATCCACAAGGGGAGACAAAAAGGGTAGGGTAGGGCCTTTTTCTGTGTCTGCTTTTGGTTAGTGATAGTAATAAACACAGAAACATACTCTAGGCACACCAGGAAGTACAGATAATTTTTCCAAAATCTCTAATGCTGAATAGAAAGAGATAGGACATGGTGTGAAGCCATGGCGGGGAGCTGGGGCTTATTTGTCTAAACATTGTTGCTGGAGCGGGGTGGACTGAGCGGCAGCAGTCAGGACAGCAGGAGAGGTAAAGAAAGATAACCATTTATAACTGCTATTTAAAAAACAGCATTGCCGGACGTGGTGGCTCACGCCTGTAATCCCAGCACTCGGGAGGCTGAGGCAGGAGGATTGGTGCGAGTTCGAGACCAGCCTGGGCTACAAAAGTGAGCTCAGGACCAGCCTCAACTGCATAGCGAGACCCTGTCTCAAAAAGACAAAATAAATAAATAAATAAATAAATAAATAAATAAATAAATAAATAAATAAATAAATAAATAAATAAAATAAAAAACAGCATTGGAGCCGGGCGTGCCGGCGCATGCCTGTCATCCCAGCACTTGGAAGGCTGAGGCAGGAGGATTGGTGCAAGTCTGAGACCAGCCTGGGCTTCAGAAATGAGCTCAAGGCTAGCCTGAACTGCATAACTGCATAGCAAGACCCTGTACCAAAAAGACAAAAAAAAAAAACCAGGCATGGTGGCGCACGCCTGTAATCCCAGCACTCAGGAGGCTGAGACAAGCGGATCGGTGCAAGTTCAAGACCAACCTGGGCTACAAAAGTGAGCTCAAGGTCAGCCTGAACTGCATAACGAGACCCTGTCTCAAAAAGACATTAAAAAAAAAAAAAAAAAAAAGACAGCACTGATGTCATTTAGCTCTTGATGTAACGGCGCCTTTCGGCTCTCGGCCTTGCCTCCCAGGGTACCTTCTCTTACTTTCCTGTTCTCCTCAAAAGTGCCCAGAGCAGTGGCACCTCAGGAGTGGAAACGGGTAGGGAAACATCACAGGCTACGGATTTTGCTTGTCCCCTGTGACTTCCGGTCACTTTGCTAGAAGAGGAGCAGCTGCAAAAGCAGAATCTCCAGTGGCTCCTTCGATACCATGATAACTCTTTATTCAGGTCAGTGGGAAAGTGTGATCCCCAGCAAGAGGCTTTATGCAAATGAGTGGTGAGACCCGCAGCACCAGGGCGCAGAGGGCAGGCAGGCGGGCAGCACTGGCCGCGAGACCCAGAGCTGGCGGCCACTACAACGGCAGCATTGTCTCTGCTCACGGTGGGTCAGATGAAGCCACAATTGTAACTGGCCCTCAACATGAAATGCTCCATTTTTCACAATATTTGCGTTCCTGTTTCCTTTCTTCTTGCCTTTCTTCCTCCTGCGCCTGCTAGGGCGTGTGTACATAATGTGCACACAGTAAATACTTGCCTCCTGACTGAGCCCTGCCGCACGCTGAAAAGCACGCACACAGGGGTTTCTCTGGCAGGCAGCCAGGTAACCGTCCAGCTTGGCCAACTGTGAATGCCTTGCGAATTAAAAGACCCCTCCTTCATGTTTTGTTCCAGACAGGCTTGCAGCAGCCCCCGACTGTCCCTCCTGCCTCCGAGGCCTCTCCTCTCTGGGCTCCTGCTCCATCCCATCTCAGCGCTCAAGAGCTCGCCCCCAGGAGGCCCCTTCGGTGGCCTCCTTCCCTGGGCCGCTGTATTCTTCTGTCCTGCTCCCAGCCTCATGGCGCTCTCTGTGAGCAGACTCGGCTTTCGGCACCACCCCTTGCATTGTGAGGCACAGACTCACATGGTCCTGTTTGCCTTCCCTATAAGGCTGAAAGCTCCTTGAAAACCAACCTGCTTTACTCTTATCTCCGTTTTCACCTCTAGTCTTCTGGCACAAGGAAAATAAGCAATGCTTGTTGAGTTAATGAACAAACGAGTGAGTGGACGCAGAACTCCCGAAGACCCTTCCTTGGTCCTCTCCTCCTGCTTCATAATCAGACTGAGGCGAATACATGAGGTACTATCATGGTGGAGCTTTAGGGTTCCTTAAAAGCTTATGCTTGGATAGCTTGCGCTCTGCATTTCAATAGTTTTTGGCACTATTGTCAGCTAGTTAATAGCACACTATTTCAAGGACCATAATGTGTTTTAATATCACCTAGGATATGCATTTTATTTAATTAGACATTGTCTCATGTATGGTGTTGTTTTCTGTTTGCTCATACTTAGCATTTAGCTGCCCGCCTTTCAGAGCTGGGTTTTCAAGTTCCTATTACTCTCCGACACCAGTTCTCTGGCCCATCTGCACCATTTACAGTTTCCAAAAACTCCTGTTTTTCCCTAACTTAGGCTTCTCTTCTACTCGCACGCGCATGCGCACGCGCGCACACACACACACACACGCACACACACACACACGCACACACACGCACACGCAGTGCCACAGTCACCACCTCCATATAGCATTACCTTTCTTCACAGCCTAGGGAAGACCAATTCATCTTTGAAAATCCAGATCCAATACCTCCACCTCTACCAAAGCTTTCCAGACCTCCTTTCCTGGCTTAGTGACTATCTCTCCTCTCTACATAGGGCACCCCAGATGATACTGTTATGTTTATCTCCTGCCTTAGATGGGTGGCCCCAGGAGAACAATAACATTCAGGCCTTGCTTAGTAGAGGCCTAAGATGCCCCCAGGAAAGAGGTGCTCTGGCTGAGCTAGAAGCTGCACCTCTCCCACACACCCAGAGCACATGGCCAAGGTGATCTGTGCTGTGGGCTTTTTAGCCCCTTGAAGGACCAAGTCTCTACTTCTCAGTCCTGGAACAGATGCAGTGCCTTTTGTGGAGGTAAATACTGGGGACTTGCTCCTGTCTGACCTCTACCCCTACCCCTTCCTACACCAATCCCACCTTTATCATGCAGTGAAATTCAGACCAATAGATCCTTGGCCTCCCTCAACACCTAATATTGTTCAGTCTCTTCAAGAACAAAAGACACTTTGCTATTATTCTTTCCCATTTTTCCAAGCTCAAGTTTGATGTGATAGTACTTTCACAGACATTCTTTCCTAAAATAAATATTTGCTCACTTCTCATTAGTAAAAGAGGTTTCAAGAGGGGACACATGGATTTGGTTTTGTTGTTCTTCTTGACTATCCTCTTCTGCCTGAATACATGCATAATCTTCTTCCTCCTTGCCTGGCTTCTAGTTCCAACAGGAGTTGCACTTGTGAGTGCTAACCAAGATAAGTCTGGTATCTTATTTCTTCTAAATTTTTCTGGTACTGATTGAGAAAAAGATTTTTTTTCCTAATATTTTTCTAATTTTTGTCCTGTTTATTTAGTGATGCTTATTTACATATTAGTTGTGTATATTATTCCCATTTTATCCCTATATTTTTGCCTTTTTATCTGCACCATACCACAGTTTCTCTTATTTATTTTGTGTAATAGGGTTCTGGATAATTCTAGTTGTCAATTCTATTCCTTTTCAACTCTCCTCAGGTTTTATAAAGGTCTGTTTGCTCTCAGTTCTCTGTCTGACCTGTCTTCCCCTCAGTTTACTCTTATCATTAGATGTTGCTATGGTTTGGACATGGTCTGTTCCCCAAAGATTCATTTGTTGAAGGTGTGGTCCCAGTGTGGCAATACAGATGTGCTGGGAACTCTAAAGAAGTGGGCCTTTGGGACACGTCCTGAGGTCCCTGGGAACTCTGCGCTGGGAAGCAGAATGCTGTTTTCTTAGAATATGGTGATAGTGAATGCTTGTAAAAGCCTTAGCCTGGCTCCTGAATCTCTTTTCACCTTTCTATCTCAATATGTGACCTCTTCCTCCTATACATGGCTCCCTATTATGACAACAGGGCCTTTGGCCCTTACCAGAGGCTGAACCAATGGGAGCCTCAATCTAGTATTCTGTCCACAAATTAACTTTTAGAAACTAAATTAACTTTTAGAAACTAAAATAGGCCTGCCTTTTATTATGGTAATGAAAATAGGTTTATATAGAAGATGTTCTACATCATTTTATAGTCTTTCCTTCAAAAATTATATTAAGAAAAAAGAACTTGCTTTCTAAGATCTACCACCTATGTTAAAAAGTCTCACATGGATCCATTTTTCCATTGTATTCAAAATATATATGAGGTGATCAAAATATATGGTGAACATTTAAGCTTCAAATATCTATTGCGGTGAAATACTCATTTGCTACTCATCCCCCTCCCACTTCCCCTTCTTCTAGCACACCTACCCCTATCCTTCTTATCACTTTCTGAAGTGCTTCTGAAAGGCCTCTTCTGTGAGTTCATCTATAAGGCATGATCAAAATAAGGTGAATGCTATCGCCAAGTACCCCCCAATGGAAAGCAGGTTTGTAAAAACACTGAGTGTGTCCCTGTCCACTTTATTCACTGGATCTGCAATTATAAGACTTCTGGCTCTTCACCAAAATGAGCAAGAAAAGCAAAGCTTTGTATGAATTCAGGACACAGAGGCAGCTACGCCAGTATGACTAAAGACAGCCATAGATAGTACTTCCAGAACTGCTTTGGAAAGTGACAGAGCAATGGGCCAGTGCACACAAAGTGAGAGGGAGTGTTCTGAGAGAGGTTAATGGCAGTGTGTTTTCTGTATTTTTCTAAAATAATTTCTAAATACATTTCTTATCATGCTTCATATCTTCCAATAACCACACATCCAACGTCTTTATCCTCAAGTCAGTTATAATGTTTTGACTGTAAGAATGCACAAATCTGAAAATGGGGCCTGAACACATAATGGCATTTATTTTAATTAACAAGAAGGTGATTCCAAGCTAAGTCAAAGATATTTGATATTCAGAAATCCAGTGATGATAAGCTCAAGTATCTACGTTCTACAGTGATAGTATCACAAAGCTTTTCTGCTGGAGGGTTGAGAATGTAAGTTAACAGACCAAAAATTGGAGAAAAAGAAGGGCTATGAGGATAGCCAATATTTTGGACCTAGCCCTCCAAGGTCAGTAAGGACTCAGGATATAAGAGAACCTGTGCTGTAATGTCCTATAACTCAGAGGTGCCCCAAATTTCCTGGTCAAGGAGATTATGGGACCTCAGAGGAAAGGGATAAATGAACTATAGTGCATCTAAGGAGAGTCACCCAGAGAAAAACATTCTCTCAGGCTTTCACAGAAAGCAAACTGGCCAAGCAATGGCCGCGACTCATCCCGAAGACTGACACTAACAACAGTTCTACAAAGTACTGTATATGGTCCCAGAGTTAATCCTGAGGGAATTTGACCTTGGAAGATACAAAAAATGAATGTTTTGTTATACAGGTCTTGCTTTAACTTGCCCTTGATCACCCATCAAAAAAAAAAA
>PVJA010052134.1:0-12536 GCA_004027025.1 Myocastor coypus
TCAAGGAACAATGATTCCATGCTAATATCAGAGTTACACATAATGTTTGTAGTGACTAAGAGAGCTAAACTGTATGTGATGTTATCGGAAAGTCACTATAAAAGTGACTTTCAAATTATGAGTATAAGTCAGTAACCTATTCCTACTATGCACTAAACAGGAAGCAGTAGTTTGGTGAACATAAAAAGATCATTTTCTTAATGTGTCTAATTTGTGTCCATGTCAAATGCTTGATACTAGGCAAAGCCCACTTACTATACATTGAAAAATAAAGTTTAAAAAATAGTATAGTAAAACATTACCACAATAAACTCTGAAAAAGTTTATCATTTTTTTCATCAGTAGAATACATTTATTGGGGGTAAGAAAGCTACCATCTGAGAGAGGAACAGGAAGGGTGCTGAGTGGGTTGTCCCTATTATTTTAGTTTTAATATATTTTACTGATATTGACTTATAATAATGGCCATTACCTCAGTTTTGCTATGTCTTACTAAGAATAATATTGCAGTATTTGTATTAACCCAAGATGCCCTATGAAGTTTTCGGTATTACAAAAACAAACTTTTATTTGTATGTTTATACATTCATCCTATTTTATTTATTTATTTATTTATTTTTTTGTCTTTTTTTTTTTAAGACAGGGTCTCACTATGCAGTTGAGGCTGGTCCTGAGCTCACTTTTGTAGCCCAGGCTGGTCTCGAACTTGCATCAATCCTCCTGCCTCAGCCTCCCGAGTGCTGGGATTACAGGCGTGCGCCACCATGCCCGGCTGATCCTATTTTAAATTTATTATTTATATGCATGTAGAATTATACGAATGATAGAATGAGAACGGACCTTTAAATGTCTTTCTGTTCTTTTAATTTTTAGATTACTAAGGTGGCCTAGGGAGAAAGGTGGCTTGTACAGGCTGCAGATAGGGACAGAAACCAGGATGTGCTGTGCACGTGGATCTTGGTGAAGCCTTTTCCATTATACTGTTCCTCCTATTCATGAAATAGGCAAATAAGTTTTATGATTATTTTCTTCTGTAAGAGCATCCATTTTAACAGTGCCTACAGTTTTACTAAAAAGCCCTAAGTAACTGAATACAAAATGAACATCAAAACACTTGGAAGGAAATGTATTATCTGCATGTCAGCTTTATAAAAACATCACACAGCCTTTAATCACTCAGTTGTCCATCATGAAATAGAATACTTTGCCAAGTTTCTCTCATCTAGGGTGGCCCCAGTACTTTGTGTGCGATCTGAGGACTACTTTTATTTATTTATTTATTTACTTATTTATTTATATTTATATTTTTATTTTTTTCAAGACTACTTTTAGAAATACTTTCAACATACAAGAACAGATGTGAAACTCTGAAATTGGGCTCAACAATTAAGCCCTAAGGTTTTTTTCTTTATCTCATTTTATACCTTTAGTATGATGCCAAAGACTGAATTGGAGAAAAACAGATAAGAAATAGACGACCAAAACATTAACATCCTGGATCAAATATGCTACTTTGGTAATAAAGAGTAGGTCCAAGAGTAGGAAGGTGAATGAACAACCTTTGGGAATAAAAAAGAAACTGAAGGTGTGGAGGGTGTAAAGTTTTGGATATCCATGTCCCTCCAAAATTCATGTCTTCAGTCTCAGCTTTCAAGTTGTTGATAGTAAGGGGTAGGACATTGTTAGTCAGGAGGGCTCTGTCCACATAGATGGGACCAGGGCTCTTTTAAGAGATGCCTAGGGCTAGCCTGATAACTCAGAGGACTAAAGCACCTAAGTAGGCAGAGCGTAGTGGCTGGGATTCAATCCCCAGTGCTTCATGAAGGCCTCGCTCTTGGAGCATGCTGAGACGATGATTGAGACTGGACATGGTGGTGTGCTCCTGTAATCTCAGCACTTTGGGGGGCTGAAAACAGGAGAATCACTATGATTCTGATCTACGTAGTGAGACCCTATAAACCCTGTAGACCCTGTCCTAACCACGTAAAAATAGAGAGGTGCCTAAAGACATTGCTTTGATCTTTTACCATGTAAAGAAATAAGAAAGTAAGACAGACCAGGCTCTTACCAGATAATGAATATGCTTATACTTTGAACTAGAATTCAAACCCACATGAAAGTGAGCAATATTTCTATTCGTTATGAATTGCTTAGAGTATAATGGCATCCCAAATGAACTAAGACAGAAACTGGTACTGAATAGTGAGAATATGGTTAAAAAGATCTAAAATGTGGAAGTGGCACTGGAACTGGGGAATGGAGAGAAGCTGGAAGAAAGTGGAGACACCTGCTGTAAGAGACCAACGTTGTCATGAATGAAACAGGCAGGAAAATTTTAGTGAGGCCTTACAAGTAGTGAAGAACTTAGGGAAAACTTTAATGTTCTTAGGGATTGCCTCATGCATTGTAGTCAGAATGCTGGATGAAATACGGAACATCAGGTACATTCCACCTAAGATGGCACCTAAGATGAAAGCATTTTTCTATAAAATGGAAACGCAGCCCTCATTATAAAGTGATGAAACCTTGGTTGGATTGTGCTTGTGTGCTAAATGCTTCTTCAGTGGTCTTTCTGCATTTCAGAGTCATGTTCCTTAACTGTCTAAGTAGAGGTGCGCACTTCAGAACTTTGAAGAATATAGGTAGTAAACCTTGGCAACCTTTTAATTTTGCTATCTCTGCTGGTGGGTAGAGCCAAATGAGCAAGGAAAACATGGCTTTCCGAAGGTTAGAACTATGGCAGTCTTAGACTCATGCCTCAGTGAAAGGGATTTTTCTGAGAGACCCCATCAGGCAATGCTATGAAGTTGTAATGATGAGGCTGTCACAGAAAGACCCAGTAATGGGAAATGCTCAATGGAGCCATAGGCATAGGGCCACCAACTGACCTGGAGAGCGTAGAGACATTGGTATGCAACGTCACCCTTGGAGAGCTGTAGACCTCTAACCTATGAGGGTGGTAATGTTGGGTGTGCCCAGAAAAGCCATGGGCTGAGGTTGTCAGGAATCACAATCCTCTCACAGGGTGCCTGGAAGATGGAGCACAGAGTCATATAATATTTTGGAGTGTTAAGAGTTAATGTGTATGGGGCTGGGGAGATAGTTCAGTAGAATAAGTGCCTGCCTGGCAAGTGCAAGGTCTTGAGTTCAATCCCTGGTGAGATAGCTCAGTGGACTAAGTGCCTGCCTTGGCAAGCTCATGGACCTGGTCCTGCATGCTGTTCAAGTCCTGCTCCTGGGTACATTGAACCAGGGACCCAGTCAAGGGATAGTGGTGCATGCCTATAATCCCAACTCTGAGGAAGCTGAAAACAGGAGGATCACTATGAATCCAAGCTGCATAGTGAGACCCTCTACCAAATACATAAAGTCAAATTAAAGCAATTTTAAAAAAATAAGAGTTAATATTTGTCTCATTGGACTTTAGGGTTTTTGGAGGATCCATTACCTCTTTCTTCTTTCCTATTTTACTCTTTTGGTATGGGATTTCGTAGCCCTGTCTTAACATTGGCTTATAGATGCACATAACTTGTTTGATTTCGTAGGCTCATAGCTGGAATGCAGTTCGTCTCAGGATGAATCACACTTTGAGTCTCACTCATATCTAATTTAGATAGTTCAAAAATCTGGAATTGAATTAAATTGAATCTGGAACTGAAGCTGGAATAGAGGCAAGATTTTGGAATATTGGGATGAAATAAATAAGCACATCAAAACAAAATGGATTTGGGAAGGCTGGGAGCAGAATGCTATGGTCTAAAGTTTCACCAAATTCATGAATTAAAAAATAAATCACAGCATAATAATATTAAGAAGTAGGGCTTTGTGCAGCCGATTAGATCATATGAAATCTGCCTTTATCAATGGGATTTGTGTTCTAACACAAGGGCCTGTTGGAGTCCTGTTTGGGCCTTCTACCCAGTGGGGAAATAGTAGGAGCTGCCTTTATTTATTTCCAATGTTTATTTGTTGTCAGTATGTGATTGCAATACATAATGACTGCATCCCCTGTGGCATAGGTACCTGTACATAGCGTGTCTTAATTTCGTTTCATTCCCTTCCACTTTCTCCCCTCCTCTCTTCTTTCTATTTCTTTAACCCTTTCCAGGAGGTGCTGCCATGAGGAACAATCCCTTTCCAGACACCAAATCAGCCCTTGATTTTGAACTCCCCCGGGTCCAGAATGGTGAGAAATAAATTTACATTGTTGACGAATTACCCAATGTTTTTTTTGCTATTATAACCTGAATGGACTAGAATAGTTTGGAATTCCACAAGGGTTAGTGAGAACCTTGGATGATCAGAGAATGGTGGCTAGAAGTAGTGTGATCAGTGAGCCAGTTTTGGAGACCACAGTTGACCACACAACTTGAATGCAGTGACTATCCTTTTGATTGACAACATAACAGCAAGTGACCACACACATACGCCAACCCCTTTGTAGGCAAATTGTACATGTGGAGGGCAGTGTCATAAGCCTTCTTTCTGTCCAAGTATATGAAAATAATCTTTTTTTAAAAAACTCTTTTGGAACTATCAAGGGTTGAATTGTTTTCTTCCGTACTCTTAGCAGTTGTCCCTTGGTATATGAGGAAGATTGGTTCCAGGACCTCACCCGGATATCATAATCCACAGGTGCTCGTGAAGTATGCAGTACTAAACACTTCTTCCCTCACATTTTCCACCATCCAGAGAATGATACAGATAGACATAGATATGTTATCTACATAGTTGTTATTATATAATGCTGCACAGGAGATAAGGATGAGAAATAAAACATCTCTACATGTTCAGTGTAGATACAACTACACAGGCCTAAAGTGCCTTGTCACTTATGGTTAGCTGAATCCGAGGATGAAGAACTTAAGGACATATAGGACTGATTGTGTTTAAGAGCTAATCGTCAGAGTCACTTCCAATGTGACCTAATGTGAGAACAGGGGACTTGCAAATATACTAAGCTAAAATGAGGTCACATTGAAGTTGGGTAGTTTCCTAGTCCAACAGGACAGTATTCTTATAAGAAGTAGAAATCTCAGCCCATACATGTGCACAAACAACACCCTTGAAGATGGGGGCAGTGATTGTGGATATGCTGCAGAAACCAAGGGGGTGGGGGCAAGCATTGTTAGCAAGCAGAGGCAGAAGGAAGGGCCTAGCACAGATTCGCCTTCACCCTAAGAAGGAAGACACCCTCTGGACACCTCAGTCTCAGACTTTCAGCCTCTAGCACCGAGGGGCTCTAAACTGCTCTAAAGTTCTAATATACCCCGTTTGAATAGTTCATTATGGTCTTCCCAACAAATTGATACAGGAACTACAAGTGACAGTTTTAAAAATAAAAATGAAGGGGCTGGGGAGATAGCTCCGAGGCACAAGTGCCTGCTGGGCAAGTGCAAGGTCGTGAGTTCGAACCCTGGTCCCACAAAAAAAAAAAAAAAAAGAAAATTCCTGTATTGGTGATTATGAAAATTGCAGAAGTATAATATAGAATGTGGTTTGGGACATGTGAAAAAGCCTAACACGCTTGGGCTCAAATTGTAGCATTACTAAATAGGATAGTATTTTATGATCCTCTCCATGTTTGGGCTACAACTTCCAGTCGTAGGATTTCAGAGTTTTTAAAATTTATTTAATTATTTTTATTTATTTATTTTCATTCATGTATTTGGTACAGGGTCTCACCACACAGCTCGGACTCATAGTGATCCTCCTGTTTGCAGACTCTCCTGCACTGGGATTGTAGGCATGGGCCACCACACTTGTACTCATTCATTGGCTCAGTGTGCCCTTGGGGCTAGGCCAGTATGGCGTGTGAGGGCAGGGACTGAACCCTGGTCCTTGTGATGTAGGCAGCTGAGTTAGACAGAAATATTATAGCCAGTCAGACAGGGCCAGGCCCTCAAGGACAACATGGAGGACAAGGCCACCTTCCAATTAGAGATGCATACTCCTCCACCGTGGGCCACATCTCAAGACAAGAGTAAACATAAGCAACTACATACTTCCCTAGGGATGGGCATCAGGGATTGATACTCGAAGTAGTTATCAATCATCTTGAAAGATCCTGGAAAATGTCATGAGCCCAAGCTCAATGGGTGGAGTTCTTGCCCACTTGGTACGTGACTTGCCTTCCTATTGGATCCCGATGCTAATCAATTTTACCTGAGCAATGATGCTTGTAATCTCATTGGTTGGACCATAGTCTTTATCCCACTCCATACCCACCTAGGCAAGGTCCCACGTCTCCTCCACAACCTTAGGCCCGCCTCACCACGTGACTCTCCTCTATAAAAACCCGGCAAGAAGACAACTTCCCGGGCAACCCGCTCGGGTCCCCTTCTGTCCCTTTTCCCAGACAGAAGCTTTCTTTCTCTTAATAAATCTATTCTGTTCATAACCTCCGTTTGTTCCTAAAATTCATTCATCAGTTTTAGAGAACATGAACTCTTCAGGTTGGGGATCAGTTTCCCGTGTATCACTTGCACTTGCCAAAGCAGATTCTTAGTCCACTGAGATATCTTGTCAGTCAGGGCCTTTTTATAAGGAGAAGATTCACGAGCTCAACTGATGGTTTCTCAGCATTATGTGAAGACTAATACTTAAACCCAGGTCTGTCTGAATTTTTAGTTGTATCTGTCTAGGTACATATCACTGAACAAATCATGTAGTTTCTCTCTGTGTCTCAGTATCTTATTTGAAAATGGGAAGAAATAGTACAGAGTTTGTTTTATTGTTGTGATTAGGTGATGCTTCTACTGTTTCACTTGCTGTTTCCTAAGTGAAATTACTGCCCTAAACTATTTGACATGTAATTCAAAGTAGTCCAGGGTTACTGTATTATCTCCTATTATGGCAAAGAGGTCAGGCTAGTGAGTTATGCATTTTGCAAGAGCTGTCTGAACAAAGCTTGTCAATTAAAGTCCAAATCATAAGCACCTCACTGTTTATTTCACTGGGTTCCCTGCCTAGTGAAAAACATATGCATGTATATTTGTATATCTATTGAAAGTGCCCTAACTTGAGCTGTTTCCTGTTCTGTTTCATTCATTTCTTCCTGTTAGCTTGAACCAAAAGAAGCAGAATTGTTTCATGATTAAGTTACCTCCAGCAATGATTAAATAAAGTTTAATATGCTACTAAACAATGCAGTTATCAGAATTAGATCTAATGTGTAAATATTACACCAAGTGAGAAAATAATCCACCAATTACCTTTTATAGAACAGGCAATTTCTCAATCTCAAAATATAACAAGTTTAGTTTAAACATTGTTTTATGTTTATTTGTCATCTTATTAGGACAGTCGATTGCAATACAACTGGGAACTTGTATTTTGAGTTAATTGATTTTTAAAAAGAGTTTTCTGCAAAAATTAACTTCTCTGCTTCATTTAAAAATGTATATGCATCCATGAAAATCTTTCCTGGATATATATTGTTAATGATTTATCTGTAGACGATTCCATACACATTGCATAGTGTACACATTCTTAGTGTATCCTAAATTAGGGACTTTCACAAATTGTGTGTGTAGTGGCATTTTCTGATAGCAGTACAGTTAAGTGATTGTATAACTTGAAAGTATATTTATAAACACTGCATTTCTTTCCACACTCCTATAATTCTTATTAAAAAAAAATGTAAATATATTGCTCAGCAGGCTAGAAAAAATATCCCAGCAGCTTTATTCTTACTTTAAGACTGTATGTAATATGAACTCCTTAAATTTATCTGTGCCTAATAAAATATATTTATTACACAAGAAATTAATGATATTGCATTTTGTACATTTAAAGAACTCAGCAAGAGCTGAACTAGATGGCATGATGGGATATAAGGGGTTATCTCCAGCTGTAGGATAGCCCTTCCAGGCTGACACTGTCAGGCGCCTTTCAAAGGGAGAATACCTGCATAAGCTCAGCTGCTAGCTGATTTAGGTTACATTAAATTCTATAGGATATGGAATGGAAGTTTGTAATGACGTTTGGAAGCAGTCATTTGGTAAAATTTATCTCTGATGCTTTCTGGGAGTCAATTCTCTTAGCTGCCTGTAGTCTGCTCTGTCCTGCAAAATCCATATGGGAAATTTAAAGACTTCTTTTAACCACGTAGTTTTAAGTCATATAAAGCAGGCATGAATCATCGCTAGATAATCTTTTCATTCTTGGGGAGATGCCATTTCCTCTAAATGAAAAGTAATCTTCAAGAGGATAATTTTTATGGCAAATACTAGGAACTGAGCATGGTAGTTTCTATTATTTTGCCTCTGTAAGTAATTGCCCTCAAAAGCCATCCTGAAACTTTTCTGAGTGCAGTGAGAGCTGGCTGTTCAGTTTGGGAGAACTGGACCCAGAGGTTTCTTTTGCACTACCAGAACATTACCGCAGTGTACTTGTGAGATATGAGTATTTAGGATGTGAGATCATTTTTGCTTTAATTTTCTAAAGTGACTGGAAAAAAGATGAATGGAAAATAAATTGTGATCTTTAGAAAATTGTTTTGGTGGTTGCAATTTTTTATTTTAAAGTGGAAAATGATTCTAAAATCATTGTTCCATTTCGGAAATCAATGTTTAATAGTAAGAGTTCTATTGTTAGCTCAATAAATGGCATGCTGTGCAGGAGAAAAGAAGCTTTGAGATTCTCAAATATTTCATATTCAAGTTTATTTGATGGCATTATCATATTTTATAGTACTTTGAGAAGCTATGTCTGTCAGTCACCTTAGTTTTAAGGATCTAAAGAAAAGTATACTAATTACTTTCGACCATGTGTATTGATTTCGGTATAGCATAAGGCTCAGAATGCAGGCCATGGAGTTAAACTTTCTGTGTTTGAATTCTTATAGCTTACTACTGGCTGCATGATCTTATTTCTCATATGAAAATCAGAGTCTCTTTCGTCATCTCATATGTAAAATGTGGGTCTCCCTATTGCCTATGTCATAAACTTTTTATGAAGATCCAATGAGGACAGGGCACATACATAAAATTCTCAACATAGCATTTGGCATATAGGAGGTGTCACATACATGTAGGATACTTTTCAAGCCAGAGAATAGGAAAATGATCAGGAAGGTGCCCTTGGGTTTTCTATTTTTATTTGTTTGTCTTTTGCTCATCAACAGCTTAGACAGCTATTCAGAAAACCACAAAAGAGATTACCACAAAATCCATAGAGAGCTCGAAATGTATGAAAAAACACGAGAATGCTGCTCTTGTGTGTGGGTAGTCACAAATGAATCCCACACTGCTATTGTTTGCAGAAGAATAGGTAAAGTCACCCAGACCCCTCCATAGTCAAATGATACAATTAGTAGAGCTGTTGAACACATTTTTTACAAAATAGAAAAGAACCTCATGCAATATCTAGGAGGGTTAAAATTTGAATACCTAGCTCTAGTAATGTGCTTCTAAATACAGCTCACTTTCACACAATCTGCATGGCTCATATTCCAGTGTGAAGATCAGCATGTGCTTATATCCATAAAATTGGCATATGTTTAATTTATAGTAGCCAGGGTTTTTAATTTAAATGTTAGATTTAATAGGCTAGATAAAGAGTAACAATTATGTATGAAAAAAATTAATGGAGTCTGTTGTAATTCATTCAAGTAATGTTCACAATGCAGGATAAATGGGAAGTAAATCTTTTAAAAATCTCTCATTTTACCTTTTAATAGTTGCATAGTTCTTCAGCATTTTTATGGCATAGACTTTATTTGGCAGACATACCTGTCTGACTGCCCTATGTAGAAGATACCATAAAAAAAGATGAAGTCCTAGCTCACGATAGGCTTTGATATCTATTCTAGATGATT
This sequence comes from Myocastor coypus, assembly GCA_004027025.1. Classification (NCBI taxonomy): domain Eukaryota; kingdom Metazoa; phylum Chordata; class Mammalia; order Rodentia; family Myocastoridae; genus Myocastor; species Myocastor coypus. The sequence goes on from PVJA010052134.1 coordinate 9,821, forward strand.
GTTTCATGCTAGAAAATCAAGATAAATTCATGTCCTAAGCCAAACTTTAAGGGAAACTTTTTAATTCCTGCACATTGTATTAGACTTTGGCTTGTCATTACTAAAACTTTAATAAAAAGAATCTCACTTTCAGAAATAGCTATAGCAAATGCTTTTCGTGTCTTGTGTCACACACTCTCAGCAGTTGTTGAGTAGGGTCTGGGGCAGACAGTCATGGGTGTTTTCCAGGTTCCTGATGTTCCTACTCCCTATGCCAATTATTCAGTCAAATGCTAATCTAGGTGCTGCTGAGGAGGGATTTTGCAAATGCAATTAAAATCCTGATAAATTGAATTTAAAATGGGCAGATTATCAGACTTACTGAGCTCTCAAGCAGAAAATTTTTTTCCATCAGTGGGAGAAGAGAAAGACTGGAAGATTGGCACTTAACTGGCCCAGGAAAAAAGTGTGTTTCTACTTGGTGAACTCTCTGAGGTCATGGGCTAGGGGTGCAACAATATGGCAAAGACATGCAGGTAGTTTCCGAGAACTGAACAATTTCAAGCTGACAGCTAGCAGAAAATAGGGTTGAAGCACTGTAACTATAAGGAAATAAGTTTTGCTAACGAGCAACGAGCCTGGAAGGGACTCTGAAACTAGATGAAAACCACAACTGTGGTTCACACCTCAGACTAACACCTTGATTCCAGGTTATTGAGATCCTTAGCAGAGAATCTGGTCATGCCATGCCTGGACAACTGACCATCAGAAACCACGCTAATAAATGGATAGGATTATAAGATTCTGCATGTGTTGATTTGTTATGCAGTAATAGAAAAGTTACACATGACTGCTTAATTGCTACCGACAGGCCTGTGTGAGTTCAGACTTACCTCACACTGGAAGCATCCTACCTCACAGACTATGTGTCCCTTCTTATTCTACCACCTGGAATCTTCCATTGCAGTGCACAATAACAGGTTTGAAGTACAAGGGACTTAGTGTTCTTGGGAACTACTAACTTATTCCAGGTTGGTACCCTGCAAGTAGACAACTGCAAATTTGTTGAGAAATTCTAGTTGAACTGAGTATTTCTTACTTATAGAAGTGAGATCAATAACCCATTTTTTTCCACAATGAATTTGCTTAATAAATCTATTAATTACTGGACAAACTGTTTTTAATTTTATTCACTTTTTATTAGTATACACATATAATATGTGATAGATACACTGATCTTGGGGAATTGGTAACTACACATATTGAATCTTGACCATTTTTATTCTCCCTCCTGTTCCCCTGTCCTCATTTTTCTCTCCTGCCACAGATTCCTTCTCTTCTCTACAGAGTCTACTTCCTGGCTTCCTATTATCTCTATTTTGTTTTAATCTTTAAATTATTTATGATTTGGAAGTTGCTTATATTAGAGAAACTATGTGATATTAATTTTCACATCTGATTTATTTCATAGTGTTATGATGTCAAAATCTACCTATTTCTCTACATAGAGGATACCCAAAAGTCTGCCAAAAGTCTTTTAGATTTAATAACCAAGTTCAACAATGTAGCAGGATACAAAGTCAACACTCAAAATCCAGTAATATTGTTGTACAAAACATTGAATACACTGAGAGGAAAGTTAGGCAAAGCATGCCTTTCATAATAACATCCACCCCTAAAAAAGAAAGGACAGCATAAAAGATTTATAAGTGAAAATTACAGTACACCCAGAAAAGAGATTGAAGAGGATTTTTAAAAAAATGGAGAGATATTCCTTGTTCTTGGATAGAAAAAATTAGCATTGTGAAAATAGCCATACTTCCAAAATTGTTATACAGATTCAATGTAATCCTGATTGAAATACCATTGGTATACCTCACAGACTTAGAGAAAACTTTCCTCAAATTCATCATAAACCAGAAGAGATCCAGAATATCAAAAGCAATCCTAAGAAGAAATAGAAAGGCAGGAGGTATTATAATCTTTAACCTGAAATTATGCTATAAAGCTAATGTGGTAAAATCAGCTGGTATTATACAGAGATGGATCTGAGGATCAATGGAACAAATTAGAAGATGAAGACACAACTACAAACACACTCAGCCACCTTATCTTTGATAAAGGGGCCAAACATGTTCAACAGAAGAAAGGTAGTCTCTTTAATAAATGGTGCTATAAAATACTGGCTTTCCACATGCCAAAGGCTAAAACTAGACCCATGTCTTTCACCATGCACTGAACTACAGTCAATATGTATGGAAGATTTAAATATTAAAGTAGAAACAGTAAACCTTCTGTAAGAAAACGTAGCTAGAAATCTTAAAGACATAGGAGTACAGAGTTCATAAACAAAAACCAAATTACGCGGGAAATACTGGAAAGAATCAACAACTAGGACCCCATCTTTTTTTTTTTTTTTTCTTGTTTCAGAACTTTTGTTTGTTTGTTTATTTATTTTTATGGCTGGCTCAGCCTGCCCTGAGGGCAGGGCTGGCGCAGCATGTGGTGCCGAGGATCGAACCGCAGTCCCTGCAGCCGCCTAAGCTTTCCTAAGCAGGCGCTTTAGACCACTGAGCCATCCTGCCAGGCCCCTGGACCCTATCTTTTTAAAAAGTTTCTGTACTTCAGAGGGAATCTCCAATAGAATAAAAAGAAAACCGACAAACTGAGAAAAATTATAGCTGACTGGCCCTCCAACAAAAGACTTCTGTCTAGAACATACAAATAATTGCACAAA
>PVJA010052135.1:0-12590 GCA_004027025.1 Myocastor coypus
AAAAAAAAAAAAAAAAAAAAAAAGTACAGTGTCTACATGTCTACATGTGTCACTACACAGATCAGACTCAGTGATCCTCCTGTTTTCAGCCTCCCAAGTGTTGGGATTATACGCATGTGCCACCATGCCCAGTCTGAATCCCTGTCTCAACTTCCCCTGGGGGTGGGACCAGCACAGCATGCTGGGAATAAAACACCAGCCTGTGTCTGCCTAAGCAGGCCTTTAATCCACTTAGCTATCTGTCTGGACTCCTGTTTTAACTTTTGATCAACGTACAGATGTCACAGACATCAGATATCACAAACATCTGATTCTAGAGCATGAGGTGTACACGTTACTGTGGGACTTGCTTTGAAGATATTAAATAACTTTGTCCATGAGAGTATTAAATATATTTAAGTCCAGAGTCAAAGGATTATAGTAGGTAGGGTGGCTTAGAGGGTCAGTCTTCGAGGAGCCATAAATTTGGGATAAAATAATTTTATCGGAGATAAACTTCATTGTGAGTCCTGTAACCATCACAGATACAAAAATTAATTTATAATTCTGAATAATGGCGTGAAATATTTGTATTAGAAGGGGCATGCATGAAGGTGAACTTTCTTGTGACATTCACAGTAGACTTTTCTGTGGTTGTGACCATCTGTACATAAAAATTCTTGTCCTTTTGGCCCTAGGGCTTATCTCAAAGGTTTTTCTTAGCTTTATAATAAATACGTTATTCTTTTGGTGAAGAGAAAACTAATTTTAAAAGGGTGAGAAAGTCCTAAGGGCCTGAATTATAGTACTTTGGATGTCAAAAAGCCTTTAAAATTACCCTTAAATAACATTAAATCTTTATGAAAATACAATTGGGTTTTTGTTTGCTTTTAATACTTGATTAAAGAAAGGTTTATAGCTGAGCTAAACCAATAAGCAGATAAAGGGTCAATGATTGTTATAGAAAATTAGCTTTTATTCTTTTTTTCTTCAAGGCTATTATACCAACCTAATTGATTGTACCATGAATAAAACTTGCTACATCTAAGCAGTTTTAAAGATAGCATTTTACTTTTATGGCTTTTTTCTTTCTAAATTCTTTTTTTTTATTGCCTGTGATTATGGCTCACCTCTGTTACATTGCTGTTACTTTTCCTTTCTAAGTAAAATAAAACAAAGTAAACATTGGCATTTTACTTTTAATGGTATTCATCTTAAAATTTTATTATTATTGTTATTATTATTATTTCATGTATTTGGTTGAGAGTCTCACTATGCAGCTCAGACTTGTGATCCTTTTGCTTTCATCTTGCTCAGTGCTGGGATTACAGGTGTGCACCACCACGTTGGGTCAGGTGTTGGTGGCTGGCTCAGTGTGCCTGGTGGCAGGGCTGGCCCAGCATTTGATACTAAGTATCAAACTGGTATACTTGATTATACTTGCCCAAGCAGGCACTTGGTCTGCTGAGCTATCTTGCTAGCCCTATTTATTATTTTTAAAGAGTACCAAATAGAGATTAAAAAAAAGTGTTAGAAACAATACAAGATTTCACTAAACAGTTAGGAATTTAATAGTGGTTCCTGTATTACATGATGCTATCTGTAAATCAGTTGCTCACGTTGCTAGATATAAACATGTAGGATTCCTTTTAAAATTTTTTAAATTACTTTTAATAAGAACATTCCATAATCACAGTGGGTTATTGGCAAAACTGGCAATGTTGGAAGCTATTGATTTAAGCCTTTTATAACTCAACATACTAATCTAGCTTTATGTTTTATGCTTCATTGTTAAACTTTTCTGCTGGGTGGCTAAGGGCAAGTTAATGCAAGACCTGTATAACAAAACATGTAACTTTTGTATCTCCCAAGGTCAGTCAAATCCCTTCAGGATTTACTTTGAAACCATGTACAGTGCTTTGTAGAACTGTTGTCAGTGTCAGCCATCTGGATGAGTCACGATCAATGCTTGACTAGTTTGCACTCTGTGAAAGCCTGAGAGAATGTTTTCTCTCTAGGTGACTCTCCTTTGGCACACTATATATCTTTAATCCTTTTCTTCTGTAGCCCCATAATCTTCTTGAACAGAAAATTTGGGATACTACTGAGTTATAGGATGTTGTAGCACAGATTCTCTTATGTCCTGAGTCCACACTGACCTTGAAGGGCTAGGGCCAAAATATTGGCTATCCTTGTAGCTCTTCATTTTCTCTAATTTTTGATCTGTAAACTTGTATGTTCTTAACCCTCCAGAAAAAAAAGCCTAGTGATATTATTACTGTATAACATAGGTGCTTGAGCTTAACATCACTGTCTTTCTGACTATCTAACATCTTAGACTTAACTTGGAGTTGGTATTATCTATCAATCATTGATGTTCTAATAAATCTCTATAGAATGTGATAAAAGCAGTTACACATTTTTACACAGAAATTTAAAAATCTAAGCATATACAAAATTGTAGCCTGTCAATCCTATGGTATTTTTCCTAGTCTCTTACTCTCATTTAATACCCTTTTCTTGTTGTAAACCAACCGTTTACTTGCAAGACAGTATAGCAGTAACTGAAATTACATTAGAAGCAGTGCACATTATGAAAAGAAAAAGAATAACAAAGAGGTTATAAGAAATTCAACAGCACTCAAAGGGCTGGCCAAATAGCTCAGTGGATTAAAGCCTTTGCTTACAGGTGCAGGGGCTGGGATTTAATCCCCAGGCCTGTATGGTGGCCCGCTGTCAGGGTGTGCTGAGATAGCAGTTGAGACCGGGTGTGGTGATGTGCACCTGAAATCCCAGCTACTGAGAGGCTGTAAACAGGCAGATCACTGTGAGTCTGATCTAGTAATGAGACCCTGAACACCCTGTAGATGCCCCTCCAAAAAAGCAGAAAAAAGGAAATTTAAAAGAAAAAAAAAATCAAAGTAAAAAAAATTAAGCATTAACTGCTCCTTTCAAAAGACTAGCAGAAATTGACAATTATCCAAACTATTCTGCATCAATACCTAAATATATATTTTTGCCTTCTTACATTTGTCCTTTTCCTCATCCCAATTTTTCCTTCCCATTGAGGAATTTCTTTCTCTTTCATGGTAAATGTTGTACCTTTTAGATTTTTATTACTCCTTCAAGTTCTTTCACTAGTGAGATAACGTCTTAATTTTTTTTTTTTTTTTTGCAGGACTGGGGTTCAAACTCACAGCCTTGCACTTGCCAGGCAGGCACTTGTGCCATGGAGCTATCTCCCCAGCCCCCAACATCTTAAATTTTTGTATTTTAGTACAAGGTCTACAGGATCTATAGGGACTCAACTATGTAGATTGGGCTCATCGGGATTCTTCTGTTTTCAGCCTCCCAAGCACTGGGATTACAGGCATGCATCATGCCCAGTCTCAGTCGTCATCTCAGTGGGCTCTGGGATTGGGGCCAGCGCAGCACACCAAGAGCACTTCAGTCTGCTGAGCTATCTGGCTGGCCCTACATCTTAAAATTTTTAATAATCATAAAATAAGTTATATCTAAGCGTGTAAATTTCACTTAGGATTATAATTTCCCGATTTCACTTACAAAGATATTAAGATTAAGTGATTCAGTCAAGTGTCATATGTATTCTGTAGATATTTGCTATATAGAATGTATGCCTCAATAGAAATTTGAGGAAGAGCTCATAGATATTTAGGGTGATAGAGATTTTGTTTTTTAAATGTATTTAATTTTTTTTTTTTTTAAACTGGGGATTGAACTCAGGTCCTTGTGTTTGCCAGACACATGCTTATTCTACTGAGCCATCTTCCCAGTCCATGTTTTTTAAATGTATTTGCTACAGGGTTTCAGTACGTAGATTATACTTGTAGTGATCCTCCTGGTTTCATCCTTCCCTGTGCTGGGATTATAGGCACATGCCACCATGCCTGGACTCGATCTCTGGCCGAATGTGCCTGAGGGTAGGGCCAGGGCCATCAAGGCATGCAGTACCAGGAATCAAAACCCAGTTCCTGTGCTTGCCTAAGCCAACCTGCTCTGACCCCTTTGTGTAAGGACTAGAGTATATTTACTGGGAACGCTCCACATGCTGTATAGATTTCCTGCTTTACCATGGTACTATTTTCTATTTATTTAAAAAGCTGGAGACATGCTGACAGATGCTGTTCATCATTTTCTCTCATTTCTCCTGGTTTTTAAATTACACCTCATAGAATCAAGTAGAATACTGTTTGTATATCTGTATATATATTAATGTATTTGGTACAGGGTCTCATTGAACAGCTTCAACTTTAGTAATCCTCCTGTGTTCAGCCTCCCTAAAGCTGGGATTACACGTATGCACCACCATTCCTGTTTTCAGGTGCCTGGCTCAGCGTGCCCAGGTGCAGGGCCAGTGTAGCATGTGGTACCAGGGATTGAATCCGGACCCTGCGTTTGCCCGAGCAGGGACTTAGTTTGCTGAGCTATCTCTTGCCAGCTCTCATCTGTGTATCTAAGTGGTACTAAATTTTCAACAATGATTATGATAATTTGATATCTTACTGTATGCTTTCCTTTTTCCTTTGAGGAGATAAAAATGCAGTTATGGGCCAGACTGCTCTCTTGAATCTGTCTGATGGCTGTATTCAATTAAACAATGGTGTTGATCCTAATGTTTTCTTTTTTCTTTGCTGTCACAAAGTACTTGAAGTAAATACCTTAAAAGGAGGAAAAGTTTGCTTTGGCTTCTGACTTTGGAGATTTCAAGTCCATGGTCACTTGAATCTGTTGCTTCCTTGCCTGTGGTAAGGATACACAGTTTGGTGGAGGGCATGTGGGTGAGCAAAGTGACTCACTTCATGACTGAGAGGAGGCTGGGAGAAAGGAGAAAGTCTGAGGATGAAATACCCCTGTGAAAGGCTACTCCCAAGGACTTGCTTTCTCTAGTTAAGCCCTATCTTTGAAAGTTTGTACCACCTCCCAGTGGTGAGTGCTGTCAGCTGGAGACCAAACTTCAGGAGGGTATTCTAGGTCTGAACTGTAACAGTGATGATTTTCAACTCTTACAAGCTTTTGTAATTCAGAAGTATAGGGACTGTTTAAGATGGTTACTAGTTAAAGGAAGCAGTGTACTGTAGAAACACAGGGCATAGAGCAGAGTTTATATGGAGAATGCTCATCTTGTTGGAAGGACAAGAAGACTCATGGTGATTAGTTGAAGAAGGGGTTGAAGGGCTAGTATTGCATGGAGAAAGATTACAGGGGAAACAGGGTGATCTGAATTGGATTATGGAATGGGCGAGTCATAATAATATTAAGTCTTTCATAGAAACACTATTGCAGATTGTAGGGGTGAGATAGAGGGCAGTGCTTTTTATATGAGTTTACATGTTTTATTTGCTTGTTTTGGTTCAAAGCCTATGATAGCCTTTTGGTTTATATATGTAAATTTAGAAAGGAATGTGGCATTGATAATTTAAGTTATTTTGATTTAGATTTATGAAAAGTCATTTCTAACCAGCTGCAAGTTTAGTAGTGTCTGAATGTGTGTCAATGGCTTCTCTTAAGGAAGAACTTTGTCTTGATGTCAGTGTATTTATTCTTTGCTTTCCCTCTCAAGTTTCAACTCCTTTATATTTTATGCTTTTACAGACTTACATTGCATGGGGAATACTTCAAGCTTGTTCCTAGTTGTGTTGGAGACAGTGGAAATATGAATAAAACCTGTTTTTTATTGGCTATGTGTGCTGTGTGATTCTAAAATTATTTTGACTTTTTTTCTAAATTAAAAAAATTCAAGAACATAGATTCAGTATTGATTCTGACTAGTAGTAGATCTTCAGCTGACACAGGAAAATATAAAAAGAAAATCTAATATGATGATGGTAAGCACTTACCTTGTATTTTCTGGGGTGGTCCTCACATATGAGGGACAAGTGGTCTGATGGTCTGTCCTCACATGGGAATAGTCTCTAAATAGTAGCAGATTATACTCCATTAAGAATTATATAGAGTAATAACTCAATGAATAAGTCATTGTTATATTTGTTTCTATTATCTATTCAAGATTTATAATGAAATTGTATTTTATGACATTGTTTCCTTTATGATGCAGTGTTCAACTTGACCAACAATGTGGATTTGGAAAATACCAAAAAGAAAATGGAGATATACCAGAAGGAAAACAAAGATGTCATTCAGAAAAATAAGTTAAAGCTGGTTGGTTGCTAAGTTTATTTTGTTCTTCTTTGTATTAGAAATAAAGGCTTTCATATGATATTTTAAAAAGCTGTTTGCCTTGAAAGCCAGGTAGATTTATAATTAACTTAGCTGAAATTTTGTCCAGAAATATGTACATGTGTTATGTGTGCATTTAGATAGGGATGTACATATTACTGAGGTTCAAATAGTTTTATCAGATTGTATCTTACAAGGAAGTGTGTTCTTAAGGCCAGTGTTACTTATTAATGTTTTGTTTGTGTAATTGTCTAGTAGGCATGCATTTGAATATTGGTGACAAAATAATGAAAGTTCATTTTCATTCTTGAACAATAATTTCTCTTTCATAAAGTAGGAGATAGCAAAAGGTATCCAGACACACACTGATGGTGCTCCTAAGAGTGGAGATGAAATGAGACATCATTCATGAGGTCAGGAATAAAGCACTGAGTTCATGGATTCACATGAATTTATGAGTGAACCATAGAGACATATAAAGCTAAGCTTTACTTTGGTTTTCTTTTTTGGTTTTAATTTTTTCTAAAATAGTAACTACATACAGAAATAATTTTGGTTTTAATCTAATGTCAAAGTTTGTTTTGAAATATTTCCAAACTTACTATTCACTGTTAAAATATTCTATAAGGGCAAAATAATTACATTTTTATATTTATGAGAGAGAAAGAGAGCTGAGGGAGGGAGAGAGAGATCTAAGTTACAAACTTTAGCTATCACTTTTTCTTGCAACTTGGCCCTTTAAGTTTGAGAGAAAGTAGAAATTCAGGATTTCTTATCAGGATGTTGTAATGATCACCAACATGACGTAAGAACTTTTAGATTGTATGTCTTGTGTTTTATCTTGTGTTTACAAGGGACATCTTATTTGTAGCGTTAGTGTTTCATTTAGGCACTTTTCTCCTGCTATAAATATGCTCTCAAGGAACTGACACTACAGTCTCACTCCATCCATACCTAGCTTGGGTTTCTTAAAAAGGTATTTAGTTTCTGAATGTATTATGATGTCAAAAAATTACTCATTGCTCAGTATGGTCTTCTCTGAGCATATCAGAAGGTACCTGCAAAATAGGTTTGCTCAGGTAACTTACCATATTAGTCCTGTGTAAATCAAAAGTGAAAGTTTGTTTCTGTCATACAAGTGTCCCTTTCATCCATAGTTTTAAGCTAGAAAATCATCTTGAGAGTTGTAATGAAAGAATAATCTGACTCCAGACTGGTTGTGTTACTTTAAAGTAATGATTTGAGAGCTTACGCTGATACTGTTATACTTTTTTTTTTTTTCTTCGCGGAACTGGGGATTGAACTCAGGACCTTGCACTTGCCAGGCAGCACAAAACACTTTTTTTTAATGAATGTTACAATGAAGTTATTTGGAGTTTTAAAAAATATTAATGATTAGTACTTGGTTATGCTGTGGTTTTTTGTACCTTACTGTCCTTTATTAGTTGGTTGTTCTGTGTAGACAATTATACTTGTTAGTAACTTATATGGGAAGATGGCATTGACATAAGCATACAAATTTAGGATCATGTGTTTAGGATGCTGCTAGCATATGTAATTTATATTTGGATGATTGAGCCCTGAAGGTGTCCATGGAGTATGAGGTGATGTATGTATTTATGTCATTTAACCAACTTGGGATAGTAATTGCCCCTTTACTCTCTCTTTGAATGTTGAAGTCTTACTGTTCCAAAAATAGTTTGTATATTTAATAAAATTTTTATAGGAGCCCGGTGGGATGGCTCAGTGGTCTAAAGCGCCTGCTTAGGGGGCGGCTGCAGGGACCGCGGTTCGATCCCCGGCACCACATGCTACGCCAGCCCTGCTCTCAGGGAAGGCTGAGCCGGCCATGAAAATAAATAAATAAATAAATAAATAAATAAATAAATAAATAAAATTCTTTAAAAAAAAAATTTTATAAATTATTGTATATTTTAGACACTATTTTACATATTTAATACATTTCATATGTGTATAAAAAGTGATCTTTGATTAAGTATACAAATGACTCATTTCTACTAGTGAAATTATTTCATTTCTTAGTTTTTTACTAAGGAGATGTTGTTTTGTGGACTGACACCTAGCATAAACACAAACAGAAAGAAACTGAGTAAGGCTGAGCTAATCTTTAAATCTTGAAGTTAAGATTAGCTTTTTATTTTTAGTTTTCTGGATTCTTATGCATAGTAGAGATTGTTGTCTAGAATATCTTAGCAAAAATTTGGCAAAAGTTTATTTCACTGCAGAATTGTATATCTGATGAGTATATAGTATACAGTGATGAATAAGCATACTCATTTTCAGGGAACTTGGTGATTTCCCAGTGTTATAAGTACATAGAAAGTGCTTTGTGCCTGTTATTAAGTTATGAGTACACAAACATAGTTAATCAATTTTAGAATATTGGGAAAGGTGTTCCTAGGAAGATGATACCTGAGAAGAGCTTTGACAGATAAATTACCCAGATGAAGAGATTGGAACAGGGTAAGAGTAGGGAGGCTGGCACATGGGTATCCTGGGCAGAAAGAGCAAGCAAAGGCAAGAAGGCATGGACAATCACAGAGCTCTGGGACTTGTAATTATATATTGCTGGAGTTCAAAAGACAGCAGTGTTGAAACTGGAGAGAAGTAGGTCCTTCCTACTTCATATAACACCTCTGTATCATAAAAAATAGTTTGGTTTTATTTGGATCAGTTGTTAGGCTTTATCAGGTGAAACTTTTCTTTAAGTGAAAGATTACTCAGAATACTCATATGATAATGGGGTGAGGGGTTGGATGTATTCTTTTCTGAACAATCTCTTCAGTAGTTTATATTGGGTGCCTGGATTAATTTACTATTGTCAGAAAGTAGCTGAGATAATCAGCATATAAAGAGGAAAGGTTTATTTTGAATCATGGTTTCAGGAGTTTCAGTTGTTGGATAGTTTGGTCCCATTGCTTTGGGCCTTTGGGAAGGCGGTCCCTTGCCATAAAGGGAGGAAGCATGTGGGAGAGCAAGTTACTTACCTCCTGGAGCTAAGCAGCAAAGAAGGAGGAGGGGCCAGGTCCCAATTTTCCCTTCAGGGTTATGCCTTCATAGGAGGAAAAAGATCTCCAAGTATGAGGAAAAAGTCCTACCACTTCTCAGTAGCGCTGGGAACTTAAGTATTAAGCATACTTACTCAAATCATAGTAGCATCTCATTAGAGAATCCCCCCAACCTCCTTAGAGCAATAATGTAGAAGCCAGTTGTTGATAACTGCTATTGAAGCATTATTTAGCGACTTTGTGGGGTTGAATTTGAGAGAAGTAAGCCTAGAGTCTGGGAGACCAAGTGGAGGTTATTGCAGTCATATAGATGATTTCAGAGATGAATTAAACAAGAATGTCCGGGATAGGGATGAGTTAGAGAAATGTTTTGAGTTCAGAGTAGTGAGTCCTATTAACAAATAGGAAGTGGGAGGGTAAAAAATAGAGGGGTTAAGCCGGGTGTGGTGGCGCACGCCTCTAATCCCAGCACTTGGGAGGCTGAGGCAGGAGGATCACTGCGAGTTCGAGACCAGCCTGGTCTACAAAAGTGAGCTCAAGGCCAGCCTGAACTGCATAGTGAGACCCTGTCTCAAAAAAGACAAAAAAAAAAAAAAAAATAGAGGGGTTGTTGGGTGGAGTAGTACAATCAGAATGATGGCAGTGGCCTTTAGCCCTTTGACCCGTTTCGTTGATTCTAGTTCAGTGCCTTCATCACTCCTCTAATGTTGGATTCTTAGTTTTTGCGGGAAAATGGTTTATTGCAAGAATATTTTTAGCAGTGTTTGCATTACACGTTAAGAATGAAGTTTGTGGAAGAAATTATGTGTTAGCACTACTGACTTAATTTAGGAATATATAAAAACAAAATAAGGAGAAACATACAAAATGTCAATTTTTATAATTGAGTGGTAGGGTTTAGTATTAGTCATCTACAAGTGGCTATTTATTGCATCTCTTGAGTTGATCATGTGGTTTTTGTTCTTGGTTCTATTGATGTGGTGTATTACATTTATAGATTTGCGTATGTTGAATCATCCCTGCATTTCTGGAATGAATCCCACTTTGTTATGTTGTATAATCTTCTTGATGATTTGCTGCTTTCTGTTTGCTAGTATTTTATTGAGGATTTTTGCATCTATATTCATTAGAGAGATTGATCTAGAGTTCTCTTGTTTAGCTGGATCTTTCTCCGGTTTTGGAATCACAGTAATACTTGCCTCCAGGACTGGGTTTGGAAGAATTGCTTCCCTTTCAGTTTCATTGAAGAATTTGAGAAAAGTTGGCATTAAATCTTCTCTAAATTTCTTGTGGAATTCTGCTGTGAATCTATCAGGTCTTGGGCTTTCCTCTTTCCAACATTTTTTTTTTTTATTATTACATTTTCAATTTTGTTTCTCATTATTGGAATTTTCAGAATTTGTATATCTTCTTGACTCAGCTTTCGCATTTCCTATGTATCTAGGAAACTGCCCATTTGCTCTGTGTTTTCCATCCGGTGAGAGAATAAAGAGTTTGGAAGTAGGTATTGATAATCTTCTCAATTTTTCTAGGGTCTGTAGTAACTTTGCCCTTTTGATTCTTTTTGTTTGTTTTGTATTTAGGGAAGGTTTTCTACAGGGTATTCAGAGTCTCACTACTAGATTGGACTTGTAGTAATCCACCTGTTTACAGACTCCCAAGAGCTGGGATTACAGGCACCACACCCAGTCTCAGTTGCTGTCTCATGTCTCAGCAAGCCCCAGGAGTGGGGCTGGCACCATAAGCTGAGGACTGAACCCCAGCCCCTGCGCCTGTTTTCAGGTGCTTTAATCAGCTGAGCTATTTGGCCAGCCCACTTTTCATTCTTTATTGCATGAGTTTGGGTTTTTCTTTACTTTTTTGATTAGCTTTGCTAGGAGTTTATCGATTTTACTTGTTTTTTCAAAGACTCAACTCTTTGATTCAGGTATTCTTTACATTGTTTTCTTTGTCAGCCAGTACACTAATTTCTGCTCTAATCTTTATAATTTCCTGCCTCCTTTGGGCATTGGGCTTGATTTGCTTTTCTTTTTCTATGAGCTTGAGGTGCAGCATATGTTCAGTTATTTGGGCTTGTTCTATTTTCCTAATGTGCAAATTTAGTACTATAAATTTTTGTCTTAAGATAGCTTTCAGGCATCCCATAGGTTTCACAGGTTGTATCTGTATTTGCACTTGATTGTAAGTGTGTTTTGATTTCTTCTTTGATCTGTGACCCACTGGTTATTTAGAAGGTTCTTACTTAATTTCCATGTGTTTATGGTGTTCTTGTGTTTTGTCAATAATTTCGTTTTATTCCACTGTGATCAGATAGTATGCATGGGATAATTTAAATCCCTTTGCATTTAGTTAAGAGTGTTCTTTGTTTTAGTATATGATCTGTTTTGAAGAATATCCCATGTACAGCTGGGATCATTTCTCTTTCTTTTGAGAATATCTGTAAGTATTCTTTGTAAGGTTGGTTTGGTGGTCATGAATTTCTTCAATTGTTCTTTGTCATGGAAGGATCTTATTTTGCCATTGAATTTGGTAGATATTTTTTCAGGGTACATCATTCTATGTTGGAAGTTATTTTGTTTCAGGACCTGAAATACTTCACTCTAAGCTCTTCTTGGTCAGTGGTGAGAAATCTGTTGTGATTTTGATGGGCTTTCCATTGGAGGTGATATGTTTCTTCTCTAGCAGTTGTTAATGTTCTATCCTTTGGCTTAATTTCTGAGATCTTGATTATTATGTGTCTAGGTGTAGATTTACTGTGATTTTGGCTGTGTGGAGTTTTATATCCTTTGCTTATCTGTATGTCATGTTCTTTTCACAAGTTTGGAAAATTTTCTGCTAGTACTTCTGCAAATAGTCTTCTTATGTCATTTGTGCTGTGTCCTGCTGTTTCATTGCCATCGATTGCTGCAACACTATCTTTGAGGTCTGAATGTCTATCTTCAGTTTCATTCCAGCGGTTTTGCCAGCTTTCAATGGAATTTTTAATTTCCTGGGTATTTGTTTGAATCTGTTTCATATATTCTAATTCTTTCCTGTACTGTTTGTTCAATGTTTCCATCATTTTTCTGGTCTCCTTTATTTTTCTTTTTTTTTTTAAATTGAAAATAAATTGAATATTAATTAAAGATCAAATATTTCAAAACAATTCAACTAAGAGAAAGTTTTCACGATAGTGAAGAATTACTAAGAATAAAACATAACATAAATACTGGAATAGAAAATATGTAACCAACACTTGTAACAGTTTGGGGATAGGATATCATGCAAAGTTCTAGCGTGGTGTGGACATAGTGCTCATGAACGCTTACTGGTGGCCAGGTGTCACTTGTGGGATGAAGCTACTGTGATTTCCTTGACATACACCCTGTAGACCCAGACGGAATC
>PVJA010052136.1:0-12538 GCA_004027025.1 Myocastor coypus
AAAAAAAAAAAAAAAAAAAAAAAAAAAAAAAAAAAAACTGTTCAACTTAAGAGGCAGTGATGTTCCCTGATTAGAGAAGCTAACACACCCAGCCCTCCATGCCTTACCCTCCAGCTGTCAGGCTGGGAAGAAAAGGGGCAGAGGCAGGTGGCCTTGAGGACACGAACCTCAGCCTCAGGGGACCCCGGCAGGAGATCTGACCTTGTATCCAAGAGAAAAACTGTCCCATGAAACAAGTTCAAATTCTCCAGGAACAATCTCAATATGTCCCACCCTCTGGATGTGGCCCTGTAGCCAAGGTCTGGCCAGAAGTGACATGAGAAATGACGGAAGCCCTGGAAGAGGAGGAGGGAAGGGCACACAAGGAGAAAAGGTGGTGGGGCCCAAGACCCAGGACCCTGCAGAAGTCAGCGGATGGCTCACCTCATCAGGAGGGGCCCACACTGGGGAGACCTCCACGGTACACGCAAGTCCCGCCAGAAGCCTGGTCCAAGAGCAGAAGCCTGCAAAAGGCTGTCTATCTATCTATCTATCTATCTATCTATCTATCTATCTATCTATGTATCTATCTATCTATGTATCTATCTATCTATCTATCGTCTGTCTGTCTGTCTGTCTGTCTGTCTGTCTGTCTGTAGCTTTCAGTCTTAGTACTGGGCACTGACCCAGGGCCTGCATGCTGAGCTACATCCCAGTCCTTTTTCATTTTGAGGGATAGGATCTAAGTCGCTAAATTGCCCAGGCTGTGCTTGGACCTGCGGTCTTCCTGCCTCTGCCCCCTAGAGCACTGAGGTCACCTCCCTCTGAGGGAATGCAAAGCGTTTCCCCAAGCACCTCCTCCCTCCTCTCCAAGGATCCTTTCCCTCTTCCTTCTCCCTTCCTTTCCTCCCTTCTCTTTCCAGTGCTCCTCTAACGCTGGAGCCTCAGACAGCCAGGAAAGATTGTGAATAGGTGCAAAAGAAAACCTTCCCTGTTGCGGATCCCGGTCGCGGAGCCTGAAGAGCTGCTGAGGCATGAAATAATTACTTCTCATCACGTCAGAGTGCGAAGAGATGTGAGCTGCCCAGATGTCCCATTTTATAGCCAGCACAATGGAGGCACACCAAGTCTAGCGACTGTCTGCCCACACCACCAGACTCAGCAAACAAGAGGCGCGCCTGCTCCCCTCTGAACTCCCTACCCAGCTCCACTAGGCTCCTTTAATGTCAAAGGCTCTCTGGCTTTGTTTCTGTCTAATCCCTGCTCATTAACATGGGAGCCTGGAACATGCTGGCTTCTTAGCAGCTCTCAAGCTCCCCATCAGTTAGGATGAAAAGTAAACGGCCTTGTTGCAAGGGGCGGCCACAGGGCGGGCCAGGGCAGCGCATTTACGGCAGGCTGTGTGCGTGCTCAGATCCTGCTGCTGCTGCTGCGGAGCTCACTGGAGCCCCTGCACCCTCACACGGGCCAGGCTGCTGCCCGCTGCCCGGATCAACTCCAACAACAGTGAGCTTTTTGCATTGAGCAAACCCTCCTCGGCCTCTCCTTGTTCCTCTCTCCTCTAATCCAAATGCTGACCAAAGCTAAAGTCAAATTCAGGAAAATAATAATAAGCAATGGTAACGATGATGCAGGCAAACAAGAGCAGAATTGGCTTCGAGGTAAACCCGTCTTCCGGTTCTGACCCTGCCCCTCACTGTAGCTAGCTGCATGCGTGGAGGGCATGTCACTCCCAGAGCCTCTCTCTCAAACTCACTTCCCTATCTCCCTCACACAGAGGCCCCAGGGAACAAGGGCTGCACTGTGTGGGCACAGGGCAGTGATTCAGCTTCCTCCCAGCTTCCCACTTTGGATGAACTACCAGGAGTGCTCGCTAGATCCCCTAGCTTCAGTATCGCTGTCCTGCTGTCCCCTAGCTGTTGTTCATTGCTGAGAAATTGCGTTCTATACAAAAAGTAAACTACCTAAGAAAAGAAGGAAAGAAGGTGAAAGGGAGGGAGAAAGAAAGTAGAAAGAGGAGAAAGGAAAGAGAGGGTAAAGGGGAGAGAGAAGGAAGGAAAAGAAGAAAGAAGCAAGGGAGGAGAGGGAAGAATTAAGGAAGAGGAGGGAGGAAGTAGGCAGAGAGAGAGAGAGAGAGGAAGAGAGAGAGAGAGAGAGAGAGAGAGAGAGAGAGAGAGAGGCAAGAATGGGGGAAGGAGACAGTCGCCAGCGCCTTTGCCAGGGCGCAGCATGCTAGGAACAGCGGATGCGGAGTCAGAAAATCAGCTGAAATCTTGTTTCCTCATTATGCGAACTTGGTGAGCTGCGGCACATTTCTTGGCCTCTCTTCAGCTCCTGAGTCTTTTAACTCATTTACAACAATACGCAATTTATTAATTATTGTAACCATCCTACTAACCTGACTTGAAACAGTTCCATTGCTCTCTTATTTTTTCTTCACATTAAAATGAATAGAAATAAATACATTTACAGTAAGGGCACCACCTTCTGAGGCTATTGTGAGCACTTGAATGTTAATACTGGCCACAAAGGCATCTAGCACAGGCTCTGCCACTCTGTATATGCAAAAGGAAGGAGAAACTGCTGATTGCATTCGAATGTCAATTCTGAGACTATTCACACCGGCCCTCCTAGGGGAGCTAACTCAGTTTCCTCATCAGAAGTGGACAGAAGGGCCGGGCCAGCTCCGAGTGCCTGGGAGGACTGTCCTGAAGGCAGAAGAGAGTTCCACTTCTCAGTTGCAATATTAAATTGTTCTTATTAAAAACGGGCTCCCCAAGGCTGCCTACGGACACAACCCAGCCCGGCCCATGAGCAGCAGGCCCAGAAGCAATCTGCTGGCCTTGGCCAGCGCAGCTTGGATTCAGCACGCTGCAGACATCGCTGGGCTTTCCAGTGTCCACCTCCCATCAGGACCCTTCTCCTATTTTCCAGCATCCTAAATGGAACATGCTCCTACAAACTGTGGAAGAATGCCAGAAATGCAGGGGCATCGTGACATTATCCCCTAACCCCAGTCATGGGAAATCTTTGTCTGGATGGAAATCACTCTCCTATTGGGTTTGCAGTCTGCATGGCTCTGCTACTTGATGGCTTATCAAACCCCTTACATGTACTGACTCTCTTTGCTTTCCCATTGTTCTCCTAGCAGTAAGTAAAGCACTCATCCTGCACCCTCTCTGTGCCAGGAATCACTTGGTCACGTGCCTTCACACCTATACCAAGTGGGTGTGTCTCTTGTCTCCATTGCCCAGGGAACGCTGAAGTCCAGAAAGGCTGAGTGGCTCACCCAGTGCCACCTGAAAACAGGTGCAGCAGACGGCACAGCTGAGGTCTGAGCCCACGCCTTCCTCAGCCTGGGGTGCACTGCCTGGAGTGCAAGCCACCTGCAGGCCGGGGCTCGCCTTCTATCGAATTTGCTTCGTCATGTCTCCTAGAATAGCACTGGCAATGGGAAAATGTGAAATGCACGGTTTGTGAACTGAAGTCAACTCGGGCTTCCCCTAGCCGACCCCAGCATTCAGCCTTTACTGTCTTGAGTCACGGTAACCGCTCTGCTTACCTTGCCCCTGCCAAGCCCAGGGCTGCCCTTCTCAGAGGCCACCAGGTTCGCTATCCAGTCAGAACTGAGCAGAGCCCTTTACCGCTCCTTGTGCCAAGTGGGAACAATTCCTAAGCCCCATTTTCAGTGCACACCAGCCCAGCGGCAGCCTCTCTGGAAAACAGAAACATTTGGAGCCCTGGAGGTAGCAGCGGTGCTGTACATTTCTGTTGTGGCTCTGCGCTTAGTGTATAGAAGAGGCTCAGTGAGAGTGTACTACACAAAAGGGACAAGAAGACTGTCTGCCACTTTCCTATGGACCAAAAATAAGTTTGGGGTGGAATGGGGAATGTTTACATCCCTGAGCACTTCTGGCATCCAAAATAAACTTTGCACTGATCAAGGACACAGAGTCATGGGTCAATGCTTATTGGCATCAAACTTAGTTAACTAGGTCATGGCACTTGCCACTCATACAGCTGAGAGTTCTAAAATCAAGACAGTGACTAAATGCCCTACAGTGGCCTGGTACAGTCTGGGATGGGAGCAGAGGCAGGCTCACGGGCAGACAGATGTTACTGAAGGGGATTAGTCTGCACCTGTTGGCCCAAGCCTCCTTGAAGTAATGCACCATGGTGCCCCGCTTTTCCAAATACCAGTGAAATGGGATGAACTCAAAAGTAGTGCATTAATGAGAAGCTTGTAGTTCACTACCTGAGCAACTCAAAAGCACAGGCGCACATGGCAGGAAAATGACTATTTGTCAGTACTTTTCTATAAATCTCATTAGATCTAAAGTAGAGTCATCATTTCCACCGTTTGCTATTTTTTTTTAAACAAAAGAGAGCAGTGTTCAGCTTCAGAGACTCCAGAGAGTCACTGAATCTCGCTAAAAGGCAATAAGGCTCTCTGTTTTCATTTTAATCTTACAGTTACTTTCTCTGTTGTCCAATGACATGGGTTTCCCCTTTATGGTAATACCAGAAGGCTTTTAAGTGTTTGTCAGTTAAAAAAAAAAATTAATTGATCTAAAGAAAAATCTTGAGTACAGCCTCAATGTGTTGGTAGTAAAACTTGTGGAAGTGGCAAATTCACAAGTGCAGGCCGAGAATCACACGTAGTAATAGTGTGCGAAGGCAGACAGAAGTTAATACAAGTGACCCAAAGAGTTAGAGAAGGGGAGGAGATGCTCAGGGAAGACGAAGAGGCAGCTTAGAGGATTTGCAACTGCATGCTGTACTCTGAGGACTGAGGTCCTGGGCCAGGCGAGTACAGCAGGGAGAACCAAAGAATCTGCATGCTGCCCTCAGGAAGGGGAGCAACCCTGGGTGCCTGGGAGAGAGCGAGGCAGTGAAGGGGGAGAAGCCGTGCCGGGGCAAACATAAAACTCCGAGGCTGGCTTCAGACACACACTGCACGAGGGCAACAGACACACAGAGCGAAAGCCTGAGGGGACTGAGGTAGAACTCAAGAGACAACTTTTGTCCCAACTCTGCGGTCTCTGTGTGGCCCAGGGTCAACACTGTTCTTGAGCTTAAATGTCCTTGCCTGTCAATGGCCCCTGCTAGTTCCTTCCCTCTCCGACCGCCCTCCTCAATAGGTTCATTAGCAAAACCCCCAACTTGATAGTATGGGAATACAATTTCAAAGAGACAATATATTTACCCAAGAATATTTTCTTCCCTAAGCAAGCCTCCCCCTCACAGCAAGCACACACACACACACACACACACACACACACACATACACACACACACACAACCACATGTCGAACTGTAATCACTTCACTGTTAATATCATCGTTGGCAAATGGTGGTCATAAATAGAAAGTGTTAACAGAGTCCCATTCACTGGGGATACTAAGGAATGTGTCTGTTGCCTGATGGCAGAGAGGAGCCCCTCTTGTGGGGAAATACAGGGAACTTTACCCCTAGTCTATACTCTGTGGCCTTGCAAACAAGACCAACACTACCCTGCAGTCATACTCTACAAGTTCCTATGTCCTTCAGTTGGAAATTGCCTGGCCTTTGGTATGCAGTCTTGGTTCATAGCGGAAGCTGCATATGGCCAGAGAACTCACTGTTATATCTCGGGAAACAAGAAAGTGGAAGATGGAGTGTGGGGTTGGCTGGTGGTTAACTGAAGTGCAGGCATGTTCTCTCCTGTGAAGGACCTATTGAAAGGATGCTGAGTCTGCTGTCAGATTTTGACATGCACACAGAAGAGGGAACAGCATAAAAATAAAATCAAATCACTGCCAGTTTTTACTGAGCACCTACTATCACCTGTGCATGGAAGAATAAACAGTTCCTGGCCTTAACATGCTTGTTATCTACCCAAAGGGGAAAGGATCCTTCTCATAGAACATTTGCATCGGTTTTGCATCTGTAGGGGACATGCACTCATCCGGACTTTCTAGTCCCTATTTCCTGAACAACACAGCATAACAACTTGTTACACTGCTTTCATGTTGTATCGGGCATAAGTAATGCAGAATAATTCCAATGTGCAGAAGGTTTGTGGAGGTTATGTGGAAATCCGGAGCCATTTATAGACGGGACTTAAACATGCTCAGATTATGGTACCCATGTTGGGGAGCGGGTGTCTTGTAGCCGGTCTTCTCCAGAAGCTGAGCAATGACTGTATAATTGAGCACAAAAGATGATTTCTGTTTAAGTCAGCCTTCATGCCACTGCCTCAGCCCAACCCACTGCCTGCACTGCAGCCCAAGTCCTCTTTCTAAAAGTCACTGTGATCATGTCACTTCCTCGTTGGAAACATTCCCACAGCTCCCAGTAGCCCTGACGAAGGCTGAACGCCTCACGTGCATCAGGGACTGCTCAGGGTCTGGGCCCTACTCTTCTCGAAGGTCACTTTTCTTGCCCTCTGTGTTCTCCCGGACCTCCTTGTGCAGCCTAAAGTGCACACGACCCTCTGAGCATCTGACTATAGGACATCTTTGCATGCTCCTGTGGGACAGAAGGGCGTCCTTTCCCAGCATGCCTCTCTGTTGTGCTTCTGCTCCTGTGAGTCCCTCTGCCAGGCCATTTACAGGCTCGACCCATCTGGTGCCTGCTGCTTGTTGTTCCCGTCTTAGCTTCAGTGTCACTGTGGGGCCTCTGTCCCCGCTCTCACCACCTCTACTCCTCCCATGTTATGGCACTTAGCATTTCAACTGGAAATCATCCATTCCCCTGACTGGGGCCACTAGGATGCTTTAACACCCAGGAGGTCAGAAGCTGCAGTTGTCTTAAATTAACACGACACTCCTCCCTTGGGCTCAACACACATTATAAGTGTTCCGCGCTGTGTGTGAATGAATGACCGTGTGCTACGGGTAGTTGGGGAAAATGAAGATTAATAAGGACCAGAGAGCAAAGAAAGGAAAATTGCACGGAGGAGGGACCACTTGATTTTGAGGGAGCCAGCATTTGAAAAGAGAGAAAGTAGATTAAATTATGGCCAACAGTAGAGGGAAAAAAATTCTTTGAACTCTATTCATCCCAGGGAGGGTATTCAACAAATGCTAAGTAAATTAACAAATAAATTAATACATCAAAATGAGTACCTGAATGCCCTTCTTGATGAAGTACATAACAAACGATATGAAATAAAGGCATTTTTCTACAACTGCAACAACCCTCGAGCAAACAGTAATATGATCCTCTTGCCTCAGCCTCCCAGAGTGCTGGGACTATTGGCACACAGCCCATTATCCAACTTATTTTTAAGAAGTCCAGGTATCTAGGAGAACATCTTCCCATTGCTTTCAGACTCTGAACATATTCAATAAATATTCTTTCCACAGTTCTCACCTGAAAGTAAATCCAGGACCTAACTCAGGAGAAGTAAAAGCCAATCTCCAAAGCATTTCTCAGATGTGACAGGCTCTGTGATTTTCCCTCTTCCCAAATGCCATGGATTATGCTGGAAGTTTGAATTTCATTTGCAATCCTCCTGACTAGAAGTCCTGATTAATAGGGGACATGAAGTCCCGTTTAGAAAAATTCAATAAGTTATGCTCTGGTCTAATGTATCCTAAGCAACTGTCTTGCAAACCCACATCGTAGCATTCACATCGACTCTCCCCGACAAGGGCTGGGGGGGCCCGGGGAAGGGGGAAGTAAGGAAAAATCGAATTCTTGGCAGTTTCTCAACAATAGCTCCAGCTCCCTGCACCGTTAAAAAAAAAAAAAAATTCTTTTACATAGTTTCTCTGACCAAGAAAGTATGCATGGCTTCCTGACAGATTGGATAATGTGGAGATTTAAGAAAATTATGCAATTTCCCTCCTGTTCGCTTCACCCCCACCGCGCAAATGCGTTGGGTGCAAGCATCTCACCCACACGTAAAAGTAGTTTCATTTTTCTGCACAGAAGAGTGGACAGGAGGAGCTACGAACGTGCAAGGGAGGACCTCGGAATGCCACCCAAGCTCGTCTGGAGCCGCCCTTCAGACCAGCCCTCCATCCGAGACCCGGATGGTTCAGCGGCAGTGCCAGATGACCCCACTTCCCTGAGATCAGGTATTAAAGGACAACACAAGGAACCCTTCCAACTTATAAGCTGGAAACTCAGAAGGAACCTGAACCCCAACTCACGGTTGCCAAGAAACTCTATATGATGCAGGTGCAAATCATTTTTTTTTCCTTCCTCTTTTAAATTCAGACTCATTAAAATATGTATTTTGCAAAGGGATTAAATTCAAACATCTGGAGAAGGAAGAAAAGAAACCCACCACTCTGAAAGGCTCTTTAACTCCGTTTCAGAGTTGGATTGTTTCGTTTCTTTCCAGTTGGGGGTGAGAGCCTGCTGCTCCCTGGGATGACAGCAAGGGCGAGGAGACGGTCGGAAAATGACTCCGAAGGGCCCCAGACTCCATCAGCAGCCATCATTGTGGGAACGTAACCCAAAGATGCCAAACAACAGGAAATTACCAGAAGAATCTGTCAGCACAATCAGCTGCTATTTTCATTGTTCTTTGGCAAATTTATACACAGTCGGGAACACCTGGGCTGGCCTGAAGCCCAGGTTTGACTAATTGCCAGGGGAGAGGAGTCGTCATTTGTCTTCGGAGGGATTTCCTCCATTCGCTCCTCAAAACATGTGGTTTCGCTTTTCCCCTCTCTCTGCAGGAAATGGCAGGACAGTGAGACGCAAAATAAATGAGTTCGCTTCCAAGAGGTGGCCTCCTAAGAGGCCACTCCAAAAATAACTGTCTTGTGAGAGGCTGTTAATAACCAAGGTTCTATATACGGTCCTCAAAAAACAACATCTCAAAGGCACAACAATTTCCACCCCACCCCCTTCCCTTCCAAACACAGAGCGCATTAAAAATAAAAGTCATAAGAGATGAGAGAAGTCACCGAGTCCGCTGTCTTCTGGAGGGAGAAAATGTGACCCCTTTCTCTGCTCTGCCAGGCCCTACTTCCTTCATGGGGCTCAGCGTACCCCAGTCCTGCTCCCTGACAAGCAAGCAGCACAACTGGAAAAGCGAGGTAGACCAGGGGCTCTACTCTCCGCTTCCTCCTGCTGCCCCACCCCCGGGGTGCTGTCTTAGTCTTAAACTCAACCACTGCACTTGCCCCGCAGAGAACAAGGCAATTCCTTGAAGTCACAGGCTAGCTCCTGCCAGCCTTTGTTACCTGATTTCTGGCACAGAACTGGCGCTAGGTTCCTACAGACTCACCGAAGAGCACCCCCCGCCCCCGCCCCCGCCCCAGAATCACCTGCTTTGTGGCTTGCTGCCTGGGCTGGGTATAAATAATCTTAAATTTCTTGAACTTTAAGAGATCACCTCTTTACAAGAACCACCTGCCAGAATGACAGCCTTTGCCCCCTAACCTCTCGCCACATTTCTATGGGTTGACCTAGCAGCCCACATACACACTCGTGCACACACACACACACACACACACACACACACACGCCACACAAGCTCACAACCGGCTTCTACCTCGATGTCCCAGTCATCATTTAGGCAGCGCTCTCGCCAGCATGTTCTACTCGAGTAGCAAAGTCGTGCTCTGTATTCCTTCTCAAAGCCAACAGAGCCTTCTAACTTAATCGCCCAGTGTATTTGTTACGCTGATGGGGAGATGTCACCGTGACAAGTGCGTTTCACACCGCAACGGACATCCGTCCATCCACCTTCGGTACTGTCTCCCCTGCATTGTGTTCAATGCAGCCTTAGGGCTTCTGGCACCGTGTCAGCAAAGAATCAACTGCTTTTTCTTCCTTGCTTTCTTTTTTTGTAAAGCATTGAGAGCATGCGGCAGATCATTACTACCCGAGGTGAAGCCAGCAACATTTGGGTTTGATTTGGTTTCAGTCACAGACCCCTTTCTCAAAGTTGAGCTGGGCTGTAATTCTAAACTGACCCACCTTCCCCCAGCAAGGTGAAAAAATGTTATGGAGCGTTTTACAACCCACAGCCCATCATTTATGCCGAAAGACTGGGAGAGTTCAGACTTGGCTTATTTTCCCTAAATCAGAGATGTTTTGACATGTTTATTTGTTTAATTTGTTTATTTTGACTAGCTCTGATTATAATTGGCAGCAATGTGTAGAACTAACATTAGACAGTGTCTTAGGCTTGTCTGTTGCAATAATGCCAATGGAATGTGAAGCGAAATCTACCCACTCCGTAACAATAGCAAGGGGGCAGGAAAAGTACAAGGGGTTCCTTTCACAAAAAGAAATGTGACCCCACTTTTACATTTTATTTAAAAATTTATATTGACAATTGTGAAAATTATCCTTGAACACTAATGTTTATTTTATTCAATAAATCTGCCCCTCTGCTAATAAACTTGTGTAACAGTTTCTAAACCTGGTATTTTTTAAATCTATTTAACCTTTGGAATTTGTTTTGCGAGACTAGTTTTATATATATATGTGTGTGTGTGTATATATATATATATATATATATATATATATATATATATATATATATATATTGTTCCATCCATGGGCTTTTTAAAAAAAAAAAAAGGCGTAATAAGTATCCAGTAATATTGCGGTGATGCTGGAATGATCACATAATGTCCAATGCCGTTGTGTGGTTGAAAAATGTGCTTTCTGAATTCTTTGTCTAAAAGTCCCCGAGCAGTGAGATTTACATCCCTGAGACATTTATTTTACTACGGCAATTTCTCCTGCCTCTATTTGCCATACCAACAGTCAGATCATGTTAACTTCCTTCTTTACACTTGCAAAGGTCTACATAAAGCTTGTTTCACAGGCACGATCCATATTCCACATATGCAAGATATATAATCCACTCTGAGAGGGGCGGAAAAACCCGGTATCCACTGCTGAGCTAGCTCGCACATGGCAGCAAGCCCCTGTGCTCTTTCCAAAGCCGGAGACCTAGACCCACGGAGGGTGCACTGGTCCACAGGCTTCTCCCCGCAGCACCCTGCAGCTAAAGAGCATACTCTAGGGAACTGGGGGGCATCTGGCCTTAGATCCTCACAGGAGAAAATAAGAAATGAGTTCATGGACATATTCTAAGCACAAACAGTTATTATCCCATAAGTATTTTCCCCAGGAACATGATGGAGATGGCTGTGTGATCCTGACATGGAACATCGTATCCACCCTGACCCAGGCCAAGTTCAAGTTGCCAGCCCAGAGGTGCCCTGAGATGGAAAATTGCCAGGAGAAGCCTAGCGTCTCAGAGGATTGATCCTTCAATACGTTTCCCTTTACATTAAGTAAGACTTCTGTGAGGCAAGGAAAACAGCCTTGATCGCAGGAGTGCCGGCTTACCCTGCGCTGTCCCCACTGACTTCTGTGCTGGGCCCTGTTTGAAGCACCAGCTTGTGTTGTTGAGGCAGATTTGTCTGAGGGAAACTTAGATAGTTGTTTACTGGACACTGAAAACATATTGTTTTCCACCCAACCTTAAGAAGTATAGGGCTTGCAGAGCTACAGGAATTGTGTGAAATCAAGCATCAAAGGGTAGTTTATAAAAATACAATATGGGGCCCGGCGGGATGGCTCAGTGGTCTAAAGCGCCTGCTTGGGAAAGCTTGGGCGGTTTCAGGGACCGCGGTTCGATCCCCGGCACCACATGCTGCGCCAGCCCTGCCCTCGGGGTGGGCTGAGCCAGCCATAAAAATGAGTGAATAAACAAAGGTTCTGAAACAAGAAAAAAAAATTAAAAAATAAATAAAAATAAAAATACAATATGAAGCTGAGGTGGTGTGTACCTATAAACTCAGCTACTCGGTGACTGAGATAGGAGAATGTTTGAGTTCTAGGCTAGTGGAGTAACTTAGGAAGACATCTTTAAAAAAAAAAAAGCAACCTGAGTTTTCCCAGGTGTACTCAGAGGAGACAAAGCAGGCCAGAATGTGCAGGCTAGCGTCCCGGACATGATTCCCGCACTCTGCATGTCAGCCATGGTCACCGGTACACCATGGCCACCGAGTCACTGAGCCAGAACTCCAGGAGAGCAGATGAGAGAAGCGGAGCCGAGGGGCCGTTGGCCTCAGGCCCACAGCAGTAGTTCTCCAAACTGGGTGGAGACGCGGTCAAGAGTTACATCCACAGACCAGAGCACAGGGGCCCCTGTTCCCCATCTCTCCTATCAGCAGGCCTGAGAAGGAAGCACCAGCGTCGTGCAGCAAACCCTGAAGTGGAAGGAGAGCTTACTGTGGAGTGCGCGGTTCCCGTCCAATCCCAAGTATTGACACGCCTCGGCCTGAGCACTGGGCTACCTGTGACTGGAGCATGGATGATGTTCTCCATTGCTTCTGTCAACATCTGTGGAGAGCTGTGAAGGCGTAAGGCAGAGATGCAACCTCACCTGTGGAGTGGGCGTTGGAGCCGGAGACATAGCCAGAAGGAAAAGGAAGGGAGGGAGGGAAGGGAGGGAGGGCAAGGAGGGAGGGAAGACAGGGAAGGAGGGAAGGAGGGAAGGAAAGAAGGAAGGAAGGGAGGGGAGGGAGGGAGGGAAGAAAGGGAGAGAGGAAGGATGGAAGGGAGGGAGGGGAGGGAGGGAGGGAGGGAG
>PVJA010052137.1:0-12532 GCA_004027025.1 Myocastor coypus
TTTTTTTTTTTTTTTTTTTTTTTTTTTTTTTTTTTTTTTTTTTTTTTTTTGTATCTTCCAGGGTCAAATCCCCTCAGGATTAAATTTGAGACCATAGAATGTACTTTGTAGAACTCATTTAGATTATTTTAAATGTCTTACTGTATTAAATAAACCAGTGGTACACATATCCTTCACCATTTCCTCCAGAAGAATTTATAGAAGTAGAATTACTAGTTTAAATCATCTGAGCAAGGCATGGTATATTACAGCACTCAAGAAGCTGAGGCAGGAAGATAACCTGCAAGTTCAAGACTAGCCTGGGCTACATAGTGAATTCAAAGCCAGCCTGAGCTACATAGTGAGACTTCATCTCAAAAACCAAACAACAATAAAAAATCATCTTCGAAGTTCTTTAATACAGAGTGTTTTCAAGACTGGGCATGGTGACGTACACCTGTAATCCCAGCACTTGGAAGGCTGAAAACAGGAGGATCACTACAAGTCCAATCTGTGTAGTGAGACCCTGTAGACTCTACTAAATACATGTTTTTAAACAAGTGCTTTTAAGTGGTCCCTAAGAGATAAGAACCAAAGAAGCTACTCACAGTTTTTAAATGTTTTTGCAATTAGAATTCACAGAATAGGGCCAGGGAGATAGCTCAGTGGAATAAGCGCTTGCCTGGCAAGCACAGGGGCCTGAGTTCAATCACCAGTACCACACACAAAAAAAGAATTCACAAAATAATGGAAATTGAGTTTTAGACAAGATTTGGAGAATTATTATTTTCTGGGGGTATTTTGGGAGTTTGTTTCTTTTTTGTTTTTGTTGTAGTTTATATAAGGAAATGAAGGTTTGGAGATCTGCAAACATAAGGCCTACCTACTTTGTATGTATGGCCTGTTATGGCATGTGAGGGAACATATATCACATGTTTTTCAGCTCCTTTTAAAAATGTTGTTATAGTGGTGATTGAACAGAGGTATATTCTCTAGTCTATTTATTTATTTTCATATTTTGAGAAAGTCTTGTTAAGTCACTAATTTGCTAGGCGGGGCCCAAACTTATGATCCTCCTGTCTTAGGCTCTACAAAGGCTGAAATTGATGGTATCCAGCACCTATGCCCAGCCCCATATTTCTTGTATTATATTAGATACCAATTTGTTATTTACCACAGAAGAGGTGCTTTGGCTTAAATATAAAATGAATTTTTTTTTTTTAATCATTACTTAAAACAAAGGGCTGGAGAGATAGCTCAGTAGAATAAACTCCTGCCTGGCAAGCACAAGGTCCTGAGTTCAATCCCCAATACTGCAAAGTATGATGATGACAATGATGACAGCAACAGCAGCAAAGACAGAAAATCATATAATTACCAAGATTGGGGGCTGGGAGATAGCTCAGAGTTATAAATACCTACCCAGGAAGCACAGGGACCTGAGTTTGATCCCTGACCCCACAGGCCCTAGAACCCTGTGTGTGCCATGCTAGCCCCAGAATCAGGCATGGTGGCATATACCTGGAATTCCAGAACTCTGGAGATTGAGATAGGAGGATCACTGTGAGTTTGAGACCAGCCTGGGGAGTACAAAGAATCTGGGTGTGGTGGTGCATGCCTGTAATCCCATCATTAGGGGAGCAGAAATCAAGAGGATCACTGTGAGTCTGAGCTGCATAGTGAGACACTGCACAAAAACGACAACTTAAAACAATTTTTTTAAATTACCAAGATTATAAGAGTCTGAATTTGAAAGACAAAGTAGAGTCCACAGAAAGAACTTAGAAATCGCCAGGTGTGATGGCACACACCTGTAATCCTAGCACATGGGAGGCTGAGGCAGGAGGATCGCTGTGAGTTCCAGACCAGCCTGGGCTACAAAAGTGAGCTCAAGGCCAGCCTGAACTGCATAGCGAGACCCTGTCTCAAAAAAAAAAAAACAAACAAAAAACTTAGAAATCAAACCTAGGTTTTGGGTAGACTTCATTATACACATGTCTCAAATTGTGGAGCATTCTGAAAGAAACTCCTGTTGTAATTTGATTTTTTTTTTCTTTCTTTTCAGGTATCTCATTCAGTTGCCAAACTTATATTAGTTAATTTCCACTGGCAAGTCTCAGAGATACTGGACAGGTAAGATTGTTAGAGGAGAGGAGATGGTGTTGCGTATGAGCTCTCTTCTCTGCCCAGTCACCCACTAGTGTTCATTATTTACATGTTGGAGTATATTCTTTTAATGTCCATATTATAGTTTTTAAGTACTAAGTTTTTTTGTTGTTGTTTAGTTTGAGACAGGGTCTAGCTATGTAGTTCAAGCTGCTACTGAATTAATCCTGTAAGCTCTGCCTATTTACAGCGTGCCCCCAGGGTCGGCATGGCAGGCCTGGGGATCAAACCTCCGGCCTTTGCACCTGCATTTAATCTATTGAGCTATTTGGCTATCCTAAATACTAATATTGTACATCCCTTTAAATTATAAGCATTTTTCCATATTGTCAGCATATTCTTCCTCAGTTCTTTTTTTTTTTTTTTTTTTGTACCAGAAATTGAGCTCAGGACCTGTGCTTGCCAGACAGGCACTGGACCACTGAGTTAAATCCCCAGCCCCGGGCCGGCAAGGTGGCTCAGTGAAGCACTTGCTTAGGCAAGCTTAGGCAACCGCAGGGAATGTGGTTTGATTCCTGGCACCATGTGCTGTGCCACCCCCACCCCCAGGGCAGGCTGAGCCAGCCACAAAAAAAAAATCTCCAGCCCCATCTTCCTTATACCACAACGTTTCATTATATAGGTGTTCATACTATTTTCTAAACTGATTCTGTGCCATTGTTTTCTTTTTTCTTTTTTTTTTTTTGTCTTTTTGAGACAGGGTCTCGCTATGCAGTTCAGGCTGGTCTTGAGCTCACTTTTGTAGCCCAGGCTGGTCTCGAACTCACACTGGTCCTCCTGTCTCAGCCTCTCAGATGTTAAGATTACAGGCGTGAGCCACCATGCCCAGCTATGTGCCATTGTTTTTTTATGTCAATTTTTTTGCGTGTGTGTGTGTTAACAGGGTCTCACCATGTAATTCAAGCTGGTCTGGAGCTCACTATGTGGCCCAGGCTAGCTTCAAACTCATGGCTATCCGCTCAGGTCTGCCTCGCAAGTGTTGAAATTAATAGGCGTGTGCTACCACATCTGGCTTTGATTTTCTTTTCTTTTTTCTTTCTTTTATTTTTTATATTTTATTTTTATTTTAGGGAAGGATCTACAGGGTGTCTAGGGGTCTCACTGTTAGATCGGACTCTGACTGTTTACAGCCTTCCAAGAGCTGGTATTACAGGCACACGCCACCACACCCAGTCTCAACTGCCATTTTAGGGCACCCTGTGGGGTGGGGCTGGTGCGGCAGTCCCGGAAATCAGACCTCTGGCCCCTATGGCCCCTGCACCTGCTTGTGTGTGCTTTTATCCACTGAGCTGTTTGGCCAGTCCTCTGGCTTTGATTTTAAAAAAAATTATTTGTTATAGGATCTTAGTGTGCAGTTCAGATTTGTAGTGATTGGCGCTGGAATTACAGGCTTACACTGCCATGCCCAGTTTTGGACTAGCACAATGCACCCAGGGTTCCAAAAATGGAACTTGGGTCCTTGCACTTGCCAGGCAGGTACTTATTAGACCACTGAGCTATCTCCCCAGGTCTCCGGCTTTGATTTGTAATTAGTGCCCTTTGAAATGACACTTCCAGATACTATACCCCTACCACTCTAGTGCTAGAGATTGAATATAGATCTACACTGAGCTACGTCTCCAGCTCTTTTTTTGTTTTTGAGATAGAACTTTGCTAAGTTGTCTGAGCTAGGCTTGTGCTTTTGAACCTCCTGCCTTAGTCCCCCAGAGTGCTGGGATTACAAGTATGTACCAGTATCCTTGGCTCCATTAATGGTTTATAAAATATCAGCCACTTTACTATCCACTACCTTTGCCAGAGGGTATTAAGAGTGTTTCTTCACACTTCTCCAAAGCCAGAACTCTAAAGCCATAGGTCCTAGAGTCTCAGATGTCTTGGGAGTTGTCAGGAAAAGGCATCCTCATGCATCCTCTGGAAAGATCTCTGTTCCACCCACAGTGGCAGGTGTCTTTGTCTAGCTCAATATTTTTCATCCTCAACACTGTTGACATTTGGGCCTGGACAGTTTTTGTGGTTGTTGTTTTCATTTTGTTTTGGGGTTGTTTTTTGTTTGTTTTGGTGTTTTGGGGACAGGGTCCCCACTATGCAGTTCAGGCTGGCCTTGAGTTCACTTTGTAGCCCACACTGGTCTCAGATCCTTACACCAAGCCTCCTACCTCAGCTTCTGAGTGCTGTTATTACAAGCATGTGGCGCCATGCCCACCTAGACAGTTAGTTTACTGTGAGGCACTACTCGGAACTATATGATGTTCGACAGTGTTCCTGGTCCCTACCCACTTCAAGTCAGTGGTATATCCAAGTCTTTGACAATCAGAATTGTCTAAACTATGTATCAGATAACATGTGATGAGCAAAATAATAACTAATTATTGTTGTTATTATTATTATTTCTTCAAGACAGGGTCTTACTATGTAGTTCAGGCTGGCTTCAAATTTTCAAATTCATGGTGATCCTTCTGCCTCAGCCTCCTGAGTGCTGGGATTACAGATGAATGAAACTATACCTGATGTCTTGGGAATAAAATTTCCCCAACTGAAAAGCATGATATTACCATTGCCTATTAACACCATGGTGGATTATTCTTTTTTCTTTTCATTTTTGGTGATTTGAGATTGCTTTGACAGTGTAAACTAGGCTGGCCTCAAAATCATGGCAATTTTCCTGCCTCGGCCTCTGAAGCAGTGAGATTACACGTGTATACTACCATACCTGACCAACAGTGTATTTTTCTTTCCTCATATGTTGCAATTCCATTTATGTATCTACAAAAGAAAATTAAGCCTTTTCTCCTTTGTGCTAAATTAACTGAGATAACCATACCAGCTTAGTAAGATCTAGAAAGGGCAACTGATTCCTGATCATTACGTTCACATTCTGTACCCAAAAGTTGAACATAGAGAATTTTTTTTATACTTTATTTATGTTATGGCTGGCTCAGCCTGCCCTGAGTGTGGGGCTAGTGCCGGGGATTGAACCTTGGTTCCTAAGGTTGTCTGAGCTTACCTAAGCAGGTGCCTTAGATTGCTGAGCTATCTTGCTGGCACCCTGAACATAGAGAATTACAGATGAACTTCCACAATTGATACAGCTGGAGCCACATAGATTCTATTAATGGGTTATGTCTGACCGTTCAAACTATATAACTTAGGAGTAGAGATTTGAATAGCTAGAGTACTAGTGTGAGAACTAGGAATAAAACAACAATCTCTCTACAAAGGTAGGTAGGAGGAGTAAGGTAGATTACATGTAGTGCTTTTTAAGCTGCAATAATTGGTGTCTTGGAAATTAATTTGTCTGAGCTTAGTGTAGCATTTTTATTGCCACATGATAAATCTGAGGGTTTTTTTTGTTTTGTCTGTGGGACTGGGGATTGAACTCAGGTCCTTGTGTTTGCCAGGCAAGCACTTATTCTACTGAGCTATCTCCCGAGCCCTAATTCTGTTTATTTTTAAACACATTTTTGTTATCCTTTTTCCAGACAGGAAATGTATGTATGTATGTATGTATGTATGTATGTATGTATGTATTTTAGGGAAGGGTTTACAGGGCGTTCAGGGTCTCACTACTAGATCAGACTCACAGTGATCTGCCTGCTTAC
Source organism: Myocastor coypus (assembly GCA_004027025.1). Classification (NCBI taxonomy): domain Eukaryota; kingdom Metazoa; phylum Chordata; class Mammalia; order Rodentia; family Myocastoridae; genus Myocastor; species Myocastor coypus. The sequence goes on from PVJA010052137.1 coordinate 5,745, forward strand.
AGCCTCCCAAGAGCTGGAATTACAGGTTCGTGCCACCATGCCCAATCTCAATTGCCATTTCAGTGTGGCCCAGGGGCGGGTCCGGCATGGCAGGCCTGGGGATCAAACCCCAGGCCCCAGGCGCTTTAATCTACTGGGCTAAATGGCTGGCCCTTAAATTGTTTTTATTAAAAAAAAATATTTTATAGAATGGGACCAGCCAGATAGCTCAATAGACTAAAGCAACTGTTTAGCCAGGTACAGTGACCAGGTCCAGGCTCAGGTGTACCATGCAGGTTCCGCCTCTGGGATGTGCTGAAACTGAGACTGGACACACCTGTAGTCCAGGCACTTGGGAGGCTGAAAACAGGAGGATCATTATAGATCTGATCTGTATAATGAGACACTGTAGAGCCTGTACTAAACAACATGAAAAAGATGGGCCAGCAAGATGGCTCAGCAGTCTATAAAGCGCCTGCTTAGGCAAGCTTAGGCAGCCGCAAGGACTGCAGTTCAGTCTCTGGCACCACATGCTGTGCCAGCCCCACCCCCAGTGCAGGCTGAGCCGGCCATTATATATATATATATAATTTCAAAAGAAAAGAATATATGTGGTCATAGAGCAGTCATTTTGATATCTACACAAACAGCCGTCTGAAACTGGTCATGATAGCACAGGCCTATAATTCTGGCTGCTTAGGAGGCTAATGAAGGAGAATCATAAGATCAAGGCTAGCTGAGTAAGACCCTGTCTCAAAAAAAAAAATCTGTCAGTGGTAGTGCCCACCTGTAATCATAGCACTTTGAAATGCACAATGATAGCAAGTTCAAGTCCAGTCTGGGCAACTTAGTGAATTCAAATAAAAAATATACAGAGATTGAAGATGTGGCTCAGCAGCTGGGCATGGTGGCACACACTTGTAATCACACCACTTGGAAGGCTGAAACAGGAGGATCATTGTGAGTTCCAGCCCAGCCTGGATTACAAACTAAGCTCAAGCCCAGTCTGAACTGCATAGCAAGAAGAAAGAAAGATCGGGCCCAGCGGGATGGTTCAGTGGTCTAAAGCGCCTGCTTGGGAAAGCTTAGGCGGCTTCAGGGACCGCGGTTCGATCCCCGGCACCACATGCTGCACCAGCCCTGCCCTTGGGGCAGGCTGAGGCGGCCATAAAAATGAGTGAATAAACAAGCAAAGGTTCTGAAACAAGAAAAAAATAAATAAATAAAATAAAAATTAAAAAAAAAAAAGAAAGAAAGATGTATGGATGGAGTTCAGCTTTGAGGTCCTAAATTCAACCTGCAGCACCATGGGCACAAGTGAATGAATGAATGAATGAATACATAAATGAATAAATGAATGGGTTGGGGTGTAGCACAGCACATATTCAGTCTCGAATACAGGGAAAAATAAAGAGGCTAGGCTTGTGCACATGCCTATAATCCTAGCACTTGAGAGGCTGAAGCAGGAGAATCACTAAGTTTGAGGTCAGCCTGAGTTACATAATGAGTTCAAAACCAGCAGGTACTACATAGCAGAGACCCTGCCTCAAAAAAATGACAAACAGAAAAGAAAGAAAAGCAACAGCAACCTGTCCCTTTCTACACAGAGGCCTGTCGAGATAGTAGTACTGCCTGTCTGTATCTCCTTTTTTTCTTCCCTAAGGCAGCTAGTGGCATTGAACTGAGTGTTTAACTTTCACAATCATTCTTAAATTACATACATTTTTATTTGTGTGTTTGAGGAACTATATAGATATGGAATTATGCTATATGCACTTTGTAAATTAACATGGTTTCCTTTTATGCTATCTTATCAAAGAATATGTGTTCTTTCTCTAGTCAAGAAAGTCTTTGTGAGGTTTTTAGTCTTTGTTTTGCTGCTAAAAAAAAATGCAACTCTGAAAACTGTTGTAGGTGACTTCCAAAATCACATAATTTTTCTTGATATCCTATAGCTTTTCTCAGGCATAAAAATAGAATTTCTGAGAGGGGAAAGGGATGCAAAAAGAATTGAAGTGTGTTAATGTGCATGTACGAACTCCCCACAAAAGTGTAATCACGATGTACTGCAAATATGTACTAATAAAAATTAATATTTAAAAAGTGAATTGTTTTTATCCTTTTTTTTTTTTTTTTTTTTTTTTGGTTGGACTGTAGTTCGAACTCAGGACCTTGCACTTGCCAGGCAGGCACTTGTGCCATGGAGCTATCACTCCAGCCCCAAAAAAGTGAATTTCTGAGTTGTAATATATGTGTATCTTCAGTTTTATTGAAATTTCCAGGTAGTTTCCTGAATTAACCATGCTACTTTACACTCTTACCAGTGGTATATAAATGTTTCTGCTTTTGTCAAATTTAATTTTGTAATCTTGGGTATAGAGGGATCCGGTTGTCCCCTGTCTTTATCAAGGAAATTAAGCATCTTTTATTATAGTTAGTAGCCTTCAGGATCCAAACTCACGAACTTGCACTTGCCAGGCATGTGCTTGTGCCACAGAGCTATCTCTCCCCCCTCCCCTTTTTTTAAGGGTCTTGTTATGTAGTTTAGGCTAGGCTTGAACTCACCATGTAATCCAGGATGGCCTTGAACTCGGGGATCTCTTGTTTGAGCCTCCCAAGTGACAGGATTACAGGTGTGTGCCACCTGAGGTATTTAAATGTACCATGATTTACCAGGCATTTTATTTTATGTTTTCTGGGTTTTAGGAATTTTTGCCTATCCTGAAGATGGAGGTATTTCTCTGTATCTCCTGAACCAAATTTAATGCAGTTCTAGCCACCCCACCCCCACAGGATGCTAGGACAGCAATTGAGACTGAGTGTGGTAGCATGCACCTATAATCCCACATGAGACCCTGAACACTCTATAGACCCTTCCCTAAAGTACAAAAAATAAATACAAATTTTTAAAAATAAAGATTCGGGGCCCGGCAGGATGGCTCAATGGTCTAAAGCTCCTGCTTACGAAAGCTTGAGTGGCTACAGGGGCCACAGTTCTATCCCTGGCACCACATGCTGCGCCAGCCCTGCCCTCAGGGCAGGCTGAGCCAGCCATAAAAATAAATAAACAACAACAAAAAAAAGTTTAAAAAAATAAAATAAAAATAAAGACTAAAAAAAAATTAATGCAGATCTGGTCTACTATAAGTGTTTTCTGAAGAGTCCAGTCCCTTTGAAATAGTATTTTTCTTATACAACTCAACTTTTTTGTTGTTGTTGTTGTTGTTGTCTTTTTGAGACAGGGTCTTGTTACACAGTTCAGGGTGGCCTTGAGCTCACTCTTGTAGCCCAGGTTGGTCTCGAACTCACACTGATCCTCCTGCCTCAGCCTCCCAAGTGTTGGAATTACAGGTGTGCACCACCACGCCCGGCAACACTTTAAAAATTGAGGGGCTGGTGAGATAGCTCCGTGGCACAAGTGCCTGCTTGGCAAGTGCAAGGTTGTGAGTTTGAACCCCGGTCCCACAAAAAAAAAAAATTTACAAATTGAAACAGGAAAAAAAAGCTTTGTACTCAGATAAAGAAAGTTTGGTTGTTTCCATGGAGAAGTAATTAGAGATAAAGGCACTTTAAGGTGACCATGATACATGATGCTCTGTTCTATTACTGTTCAAATGTGAAAATATCTTCCATTTTTCTGATTTTCTTCTTTTGTTTTGTTTTGTTAGATACAAGACCAGTTCTGCTCAACTGCTTGTAGAGGCTCGAGTTCAGCCTAATCCATCAAAACACGTGAGTTTCCTTCTAGAGTGAGTCTTCTCTGTGGATGTGTATGGTTCTTACTGTGGCTTGTACTAATATCATTGAGAACCATTTATGTTTTACTTCTCAGATAGCATGCCCAGAATACTTGCTGAGGCTCAAGTCTTTCATTTCTTTTACACTTTGAAAAGTTGCAGGTGGATGTAGTCCAGTGGTAGAGCAACATGGCTAGCATACTCAAAGCTATGGATTTTATTTCCTGTACTGTGAATTTAAAAAGTTGCCTCATAAATAGACATTAACTAATTGCTTTGGTTGTCTTTGGGCCCTTTGTATCCTTACTTTACCTTTTTCTTTGCCTTCACACAGCCTTCACTCCCTTTCTTCTGGTGTATTGCTGTTTCCAAGATCATTGCATACTTCAGTGACATTGCTTGTGCCTTCCCCAGCTTAGAATGTTTGAGCTGTGTTCCTATCTTTGATTGTAGGAATGAAATTTACCTTTTAAGACTCAAATCTAAGCTACCTTTTTCAAAACCTATTTCCTATGATGACCAAGACTGCCTTCCACACTTAAATCTAATATCTTTTTTTTTAACTTTATTTTTTTTTTATTATTTTTTTCTTGTTTCAGAACTTTTGTTTGTTCATTTTATTTTTATGGCCGGCTCAGCCTGCCTTAAAGGCAGGGCTGGTGCAACATGTGATGCCAGGGATCGAACCGCGGTCCCTGCAGCCGCCTAAGCTTTCCCAAGCAGGCGCTTTAGACAACTGAGCCATCCTGCCTGGCCCTTAAATCTAATATCTTTAAACTTTCTTTTTTGTGGTGCTGGAGGTGAAACCCAGGTCTTTAGCTGAGCTATTCTTTTTTTGAGATAAGTTTTTATGAAGTAACTAAGTTCTCCAGGCTGGGCCAGAATTTGTAATACTCATGCCTCAATCTCCAGGAGTAGTAGGATTATAGATGTGTGTCACCATACCTGGTATATCTTTAAATTGTTTAGTGTATGTTACATCTTATTTCTCCCACCATAGGAACTTTTAACAGTGCATGGGAGATCAATGAACATTTGTTGAATACTGTTTGAGTGAGAATTTATTAAAAAGAGCTGTTATAACGGAAAGGGAGCGGGGACTCAAATCACATACTTCTGCAGCCTCTTAAAGAAGAATTTTCAAGAGCCCAGGAGATAGCTCTGTGGTACAGTTGCCTGCCTGGCAAGTACAAGGTCGTGAGTTTGAACCCTGGTCCCACAAAAAAGAAAAGAAAAAGAAGGATTTTCAGAAACATACCAGATAAACATGAATTCTTCAACTTGTTTTTTAGTTTTCTAGTGAACCAAAAAGAACATTACGTAAATGGGTAAATGGGAGCTGAGGATGTAGCACAGTGCTAAAGGAAAAAAAATTTGAGTAGATTTTTCCTTTGGCTTATAGTTTTAGCCCAAGGTTTTTGGTCTTCCAGTTTGTGTGGCATAGCATGATTCTGGAGTTCTACCTTTGCAGTCATTTGCCCACATGCTAGAAGTGTCTCACCTTTTGCTTTAAGTTGGTTAGATATGACATCTTTTTCCTATGTTTAGGGTGCGGTGTCATATGAAAAAAGCTTAGTGTTTTGTGTCTTGGACATCCTGATATGGAAAAACCAGTGTTGTTGACATGTAAAACTGCAGTGTGCGCTACTTCTAAGAACCTTAATATCTGAGTTTGTAGTTCTTGAGGGCTTGCTACAAAAACATTGCAACTACAAGTGTGGAATGGGGGTAGTTTGCAAAAGAAACTCCCAGGCCATTAAAGGAAGTTAGACTAAAGTAACCACAAAAGGCCTTGACAATTCCGAAATCCTGAATTTTAGTTTTTATTTCTGCTTTCTGCCTCCCTGAATCCTAGATACTCTACAAGTCCAGCTCATGTACCACCACCTTCAAGAAGCCTTCCTGGTATACGCTTTTGCTTTAGCAGCCTTTAGGACTCAGTGCAGTTGCACTGTGACACTTGTTGCAGTGTCAGGATAACCTTCCATGCTCCCAACTGCAATAAAGTGCTTCTGTGGCCTTCCTGGGCCTGAAGACTCCATTTTGGCTCAAGTGGCTCTATCTCTCTTCAGGTCCCCACAGCCCATCCTCCTCACCACTGTGCAGTGTGTATGCAGTTTGTGCGAAAGGAAAACTTACTCTCTCTGGCCTGTCAGCACCAGTTTTGCCGCAGCTGCTGGGAGCAGCACTGCTCAGTACTTGTCAAGGATGGCGTGGGTGTGGGTAAGTGCTGCAGAACTTTAAAAAGCTGACATGAATTATTTATAGTTTACTCTGCTTTTTCATGTGCTGAAGTGAATTATTTTCTTCTAAGACTGACAGAGGTTTTTATTGTCAGAACTAGTGATTTCCAAATCCCTGTGTTCACATAGTGGCAGGGTTATACCCCTGTCCTCAGCAAAATGAGAAAATTAAAGCTATCGTGAGCTGGACATGATAGTATGCACTTGCAATTCTAGCTGATACAGGAAGATTGCAAGTTCAAGGCCAGTCTGGGTGACGTAGCAAGATCCTATCTGAAAAAAATATATTTAAAAAAAATTTTTTTTTAATTTTATTTATTTATTTTTTTCTTGTTTCAGAACCTTTGTTTATTCACTCATTTTTATAGCTGGCTCAGCCCACCCTGGGGGCAGGGCTGGCGCAGCATGTGGTGCCGGGGATCGAACCGAGGTCCCTGAAGCCACCCAAGCTTTCCCAAGCAGGGGCTTCAGACCACTGAGCCATCCCGCCGGGCCCTAATTAAAAATTTTAAAAGGCTGAGGCTGGGAGCTGAGCCTGCGCACCCGCCGCGGGTAAGCCCCTGCGCCCCTCTGCCCCGCCTCTGCGTTCCCGCGACTAACTTCCTGTCCCAGCCCAGCCCAAACCCCACCGCTGGGAGCTGAGCCCGCGCGCCGGCTGGGTCAGGATACTTGGCCTGCCTTCCCTTTCCCCGCCCCGCCCCCCCCCCCTTTTTTTGTTTTTTTTGAACCCCTCCAGCCCATGCTCCAGCACTGAACCCATCAAATAGCCCGTTTGGCAACCGTTCCGGTACACGAGCCTACCAGGACTACTCAATCCCAAAGCTCCACC
>PVJA010052138.1:0-12532 GCA_004027025.1 Myocastor coypus
TCTTCTTCTTCTTCTTCTTCTTCTTCTTCTTCTTCTTCTTCTTCTTCTTCTTCTTCTTCGTATTTTAGGGAAGGGTCTACAGGGTGTTCAGGATCTCACTACTAGATTGGACTAGTACTGATCCACCTGTTTATAGCCTCCTTTTCTTACCATCTGGTTTTCCTTCCTTCCATAGGGGAAATTATTGTCAGCTGTTTAGACCTCGCTGTTTATTTTGATAGAGCTTTGTAATTCTGCAAGTTTCCAGCAAATATCTGTTATTTCTAATTGGCTGGGATAGGAATGCTGGTTAGAAGGTCTCTATTAGTCAAGATTTATAGATGTCATAGGTCATACTCTATAGCAGACCCAGAATTCATGTGTGTACATGAGCTTCCTTAGTAAGGAGGTATTTCCCAGAGAAACTGAGACGACAAGGAGAAAAAAAAATCAAAAGTGCGATCCCAGTCAAAGTGCTACTGAGGGTGACTTCCGCTTGATCTCAAGGAGACCTGGAGTGTAAGTTAGCCTCAGTGTTTATATCTACCCAATCATTGGCTTTTCCAGGTCATACTCTGTCCTTGTAGGTCATTGGCTAAGGACCAGGAAGAGGCATTTTGAAGGAGGGAGTGGTCATAATTTATGAGACATTTCTGGCTGTCCACATGAAAAGACAGAACGAGGGCAATTCTCTCCCAAATGCTATAGGTGCTGGCAGTTGGGTGGGAAAACACTTTGAAAAATGGAGACCCTGTGGAGGTCTACAAAGACACTGATGCTTTCCACATGCAGACCAGTGACTTTGCTTTAGGATGAGCAGCAGGGAGCCTTGGAATTGCTTCTCTGGGAATTTCCAAATGCCAGCCTTCCCCCTGAGTAGTTGCGGGATCTAGTTATCGGTGTGTGCTGCGCGGTGCAAAAGGCTGGAGATCCAACTACTTTGATCCAGTAAATGCTCTTCCCATAGCCTTCTCCATGCTGTCCTTTACTAGATATGTGTTCCTGGAGTTTTATAGTTCACTCACAGAAATGTACTAAAATCTCTTGCTAAGGTTCTCTCTTACATTCTCTTCGTACATTTATACCTGATCTATGCCTTACCTTGAGATGAAAAAGATAAAAATATGTGTAGTCTATTTGCCACCTTTAACAAAGAGCCACTCAAAAGCTAAAGGAGAATGTAAAATATAGCTGATGTTAAATGTTTGGGCTTGGAATGTAGCTCAGCGGCAAAATGTTTGCTTAGCACACATGAGGCTCTGGGTTCAAGCTCTAGCATGGTGGAAAAAAATTAGAAACCTAAATTACGTTACTGTGTATGTGTGTGCACATGTGTGTGTACACTCACTTACACCTAAACACATATATCTTGCAATTGCAAAGACCAGTATTATTGTTGGGCACTAGCTGACCTAAGCATCACCTAGCATCTGTCCTTAGCTAGGTAATAGAACAACTGTTGATATCATTAGGCTGAGCAAGGGAACCTCTCTCTTCCCCCAGGTTTTTGAATATCATCATCAGATGCAGGTTGGTAAACATTTTTTTTTCTTTTTTTGAGACAGGGTCTCGCTATGCAGTTCAGGCTGGCCTGGAGCTCACTTTTGTAGCTCAGGCTGGTCTCAAACTTGCACTGATCCTCCTGCCTCAGCCTCCCAAGTGCTGGGATTACAGGCATGCACCACCACGCCTGGCCAGGTCGGTAAATTTTTGATGGTGGATGGAACTATGGCTACCATGCTATTACATCAGAGTTCATCTTTGGAATAAGACAGTAGATAGAAACCTAAGTAATAACTCTAATACACTCTGAAAACATTGTCTTGTTCAAAGAATTTCAAATTAAAAAAGCTGTCCTCTAGCTATAATAGATTATTCAATGGACTAGACTCAGGAAGATAACAGCTGTCTTATTTTTCACATGGTTCTTTTATATCCTCTTCATAATGTCTTTTCTCCATTGGTTAGGTCTCTTAGACTTCCCAGTTATTCTTGAGTAATAAAACATCAAAAGCAGTCTATTAATCATCTAGTATTATCTAGTGTGATAATAAAAACTCCAAGCTCCCACCTAATATTTGATTTTTTTGATATTTGATTTTTAAAACTTGTAATATGACTTTAATATAGGAAAGAACAGAAATATCAAGTGCCTATTTAATTTTTCCATATCTGTAAAACCTATGTAACTAGCATATGGGTCAGTGGCCGAAGGTGTCAGTGTCTGTCTCTAGGAGGCTCTTCGGTGTTCTGTCTCAGTCACTGTCACCCACAACTCTAGAAGTAATCACTCAGACCTCTATAGTTATACAGCAATTTTGTCTGTTTTTAACTTCATATAAATAGTCTTGCAGTATTTAATAATCTATGTCTGTCTTCTTGTTTAATATTTTAGAGTTCCATTCACATTTCCTATATATCTCCGGTTCTTTCCCATTTATTGCTATTTAGTATTACTCTGTATATATGAGGTTATCCATTCTTCAACGTAAAGGACATGGTGTTGCAATGGGAACATTTTCATACATGTATTTTGGTGCACATATACAGTGATTTCTGCAGGTATAGGCTCATGCTCAGAATTGCTGGGTCCCAGAATAAGGCGTGTTTAGCTTTAGAGATATTGCCAAGCAGTTTTCCAGGCTGGCTGCACCAGTGTACATTCCCAGCAGCAGTTTAGGAGAGTTGTGGCCCCTCCACACCCACAGCAGTGCCTGGTACCCTGCCTTTCCTTTAGTTTTAGCCATTCAAGCAGGTGTGTAATGGTGTTAAACTCATCACATTTTAAGCTTCATCTCTTGAAGCTCAGGAAGATTCTTCCGCAGAGCCTACATTATCCCACAAAAAGCACATACAGCTGGGGAATCTCATACAGCTAAAACACCTGCCTGGCAAGCACAAGGCCCTAAGTTCGATTCCCTGTCTAAAAAAAGTAAAACAAAGCACATACACTCTGCTATTTGCGAGAGAAGCACCTTTGCTCCAAGCAGAATCCCTCTTGGTTTGCCCTTCCAGCTCTGACTAGCCTTCTGATTTCTCCAAGCAAGATGCAGATACTGGCAGCGGAGTCCATGAACTCCAGAAGGCCTGTGCTGGGCTCCTGGAGCTTCTCCTGAAGGCTTGGTTGGTCATAGCAATATACCAGAGACAGGATGGCTTAGATAACCAATTTATTTCCTCACCGATCTGGTTGGTGGCTAGAAATCCAAGACCGAAAGTGTCACGAGTAGTTTCTCCAGCAGTCTCTCTCCTTAGCTTGCAGATGGTCCCTTCTTGCTGTGTCCTTCTGTGTTCGCTCCTCTAACACCATGTCCCTTGTGTCTCTCTGTTTACTTATACTGGATTAGGGCTCCACCCTGTAATTTCATTTAATCTTAATTGTATTTTTTAGGTTTTATAAAATCACAATGGGCTGGCAAGATGACTCAGTGGTCTAAAAGCGTTTGCTTAGACAAGTGTAGGTAACCGCAGAGACTGTGGTTGGATCCCTGGCACCACATACTGTGCTAGCTCCACCCCAAGGGCAGGCTGAGCCGGCCATAAAAAATAAAATAAAATAAAATAAAATCATGTTGGGGCTTCAGGCTTTATCATATGACTTTTGTGGGTGGAACAAATCAGCCCACAGCACTTCAGTGTGTTCGTAGATGCCTTAGCCTCCTGAGTTACAGGGGACAGGTGTGCGTGACTATGCCCGGCTATTAATATGTATCCTTTACAACTCAAGGCTAGATGTAGGTACACAGATGCTGTTTTAATGCAGTGGCTTATTTTTATTTTATTATCTAGCTCAGTTAACTGAATAGGATTTTGTTACTGTGTACATCAAAAGTCAATGAGGCATATGCTTGTGCATTCACTAGATACTGAGCCAGTTATTCATACATATTTGAGGAATGTTTTCGTTACACTCTGTTAAGCCAGCAGCCATCTACTAGCAGGCACTGTGTGCTGTTTGTTTTATCTGAATCAACAAGGTTACACATTTAGAATATTTTCATTAAAATAGTTTTGCTTAACAGATTAAATCAGTGAATATTTTTGTTTTAGCTAATGAAGTTCTCTTCTAAACAAAATGTAACAAAATGCTGTAAAGCATTTTTTGAAAACACGTAGTGACAGTGACATGCAGGCATATATGTATTGTTTACTCTAAGCAGTATAAGACACTGTTCAAAGCACTGAATCTGTGTTAACCTATGTGGCATGATAACTCTAGAAAGGATGCTGATTTGTCCACATGAGACCACTGAAACACAGAGAGGCCAAGCGACTTGCCCAAGCCAGTAGGCCACACAGCTGGGAGTTAGCTGTAGGCGGCTGGGTCCAGAGTGTGTGTACATATAATCATCGGGCCATAGTGCTTTTTGTTGAATCTCTTTCTGCTTATAAGTGGGGAAGAAGGGTATGGGAAAGAGCACTACTACTTGCTCATTTCTTAGACATTTTCTCAATTTGAACTGATGATAAAATCTTTGCCATTATTTTAAAAGATTCTGCTAATCACTTGAAGGATACCAACCTGCTGCCACTGTCTCATATTAAAAGAATACTACCCTCTCTTCCCTTTCAAGCCTAGAGATCAAACAGACATCTGGCAGTGGTACAGAGACACAGAGAAAATATTGACTCTCAGGTCCTGTGAGGGCCTGACTGGCTTCCCCTTGAATACCAAGAGGGTGATCCCAAGGGGGACCCTTAGCCTCTGTGATCTGAGTTCTGCTTTATGTCTAAGCACTGACAGGAGCAGAGCCCTGCAGATCTTTTTCCTCAGGCCCAGGAGACCCATCTTGGTCCTGGCCTTGGTCCATGTCATTACCTGTGGGTGTGTGCTGTGGGAAGAAGGGTGGGTGCTAGCATGTGCCAGGGAACCCCGTCGTGGGCAGGTTACCTCAGGAAGGGCAGAAGGGAAAGCGTGCTCCAAGCTCTTGGGGTGGCAAGGAGGTGGCTGAGGGGACAGTGTGGGTCCCTAGCTGGAGTCTGAGCATACCTAGGTGGGCAAGATCCCCAGGCCCCCGTAGCAATTTTGCCTTTTAATCAAAACAACAGGAAAATATTTTAGTATTTCAAATAAAGGAAAAATGTTCAGACCTGTGCTTTTCTATGCTCCTAGGTTGGAAAGTGGGCAAAAGGGAAAATGTATATAATACATTTGACAAAATGGAAGGCTGTTCCCTTTAAGAAGCATTATAGAGTTCCAAAGAGCAGTGGAAGTTTGGAACACAGGCCACAGAAACCCTGGAGAGAAGTGCACAGTCCACCAAGTCAATCCCTCAGGGCTGGGGAGGGATGAGGTGTTGGGTTCAGGACAGACTCCCAGGGCTGTTTCGTGCTTCAGGAAGGAGGACAGGGTTGCCATTCATTGAAATAAAGGGTGGAAACTAGATGACCCAGTTGGGAGGGTAGGCAGGAAACAGAAGAACGTGACTTCAAAGAAAGCATGAGACTCGCAAGGCGGAACCTAAGACGGACACTTGGATAGAGCATACAGTGAAGCAGAGGTGATGCTGGTCAGTCAGTGACCCATATGGATGCCATCTTGGAAGACAGAGTACCTCCAGGAGGACACATGAATGTGGACAGAGCAAGCCACATTTCTGCCTCCAGCAGAAATGAGAGCTGCTGGAAGCCGTCCCCCTTGTCCTAAGCTCTAGACCAGCGGTTCTCAACCTGTGGGGGTCGAACGACCAAAACACAGGGGTCGCCTAAAGCCATCGAAAAATGCTATTTATTTGGAATTACAGTTTTGAAGTAGCCACCAAAATTATTTTTTGGTTTGGGGTCACCGCGACATGAGGAACTGTATTGCGGGATCACGACATTAGAAAGGTTGAGAACCACTGCTTTAGACCAGTTGCTGAAGCTGGGGCTTGCTGTGGAACCCTGAACCTGTACAGTTCTGCAACAGCTGGGTGGTCTTTACCACTAACTTGAAAACCTTGTGATTTAAAAATAATGGGTCCTGTGCACTGTGAAATGAACAGCTAGGTTGAAGAGAAAAGTGGCCGAGCGGATGTGGCTTCCCAGTTTCTGAATATGTTACCTTTTTGTCTATAGCGTAGGTGAGTGGCATGTGTAAATGCAGAACTGTGTTTCCAGGTAAACAGAGCATCGGGTGCTGACTCATCCTTCACGTCTGCGTCCACAGCGCTTGGTGTGTCAGAACCGCTTATTAGAGCACTCCCTGTCACTTCCCTGTGAAGTGAAACCCACCTTCACATTCTGACGCAGTCTCCAGAATGGTTCTGTTCCCAACCTTTTTCTCCTTTCCCTTCCAGTTTCCTCACGGCCATTGCTCTTTCTCACCAAGAGCAAAGGGAGGCCCTGCGCCTAACTGCCAGTGATTGTGAAGAGCTAGGAGAAAGGCTTTGGCCCAGTTCTTCACTCCTGGCAGGTGACCTGCCCTTCACCTGTCCAGATGCTGCAAAGATGAGAGCAGAGAGCTTCCCCTCAGAATCAGATAGGTAGGCATGGGGCTGCAGGGTCGCTCAGCCTGGGCAGCAGTGGCCAAAACTTGCCAGCCCCCCCCCCCCCGGTCTTCCAACACGGTCATTGTCAAGCCCATGTCTCATTCTCCCAACAGGACTGCCACCAAAACCTCAACCATCAGGTTGCTCTTTTGGTTAAAAAGGACTCATCACAACTTCTCTGTTCATTCCACACCTTTTATTTGACTTCCTGGGAGATAGTACAGTTAGAAATATTTTTGCTGAAGATTTTTAAATACTCTATTGTATTGTTTCATTGTGTGTGTGTGTGTGTGTGTGTGTGTGTGTGTGTGTGTGTGTGTGTGTGTATCTTTGGGTTTTTTTGCTTCTACATCCTACATTCTGGTGCATAATGAACAATTTGTAAGATTCAGATATTTGATGAGGTTTTTCTCTTTAATGGTATGTATATCTTAACTGTTGCTTTTGTGACCTTGAATTATAACTTAAAAACACATTTGAGGAAAATATAGTCAGGAACCTTGAGAAAGAGTTGATTGACTTCAGCCATTGTGTGCCCTGAAGCTGCCAGGTAAAGATCACATGTAGTATTTGGAATTTAGCTGGCCACTTTATGGTGGTTTTTAAAGCTCTTGCCATATCCAGCTAGTTTGCAAAATACTGATAAACTCTAGGGAAGATGGGTGTGTTTTTATGGCTTGACTTTAAGAGTAATGATTTATGAAACTTAGATACTTTAACTGAGGGAGGCAAAAGAATAATAAAATACAGCAGAGGCAGAACTACTACTTTGAGAACCTAGAATTTGCCTTCTTTTCATATACTTTGTGAAGGAGAAGGTTAAGATCAGTGGATAAGCTCTCTAGGGTTGAGCCTGTGTGCTTTCTGAACTCAAAGAACAGAAGCTCTAATCCCATTAAGATATCTTGCTGCTCATGACACCTCAGAACCCAGCCTCATGACCAGAGCTTTCTACTGCGGATCCTATTGGAGGGGTTCTGAATATCAAGTGATGCATTTCCCACAGAAGCCAAGAAGAGGTGCTGGAGGCAGCACTGGCAGCAAAGGAAGGGTCTGTGTGTCTTCTCCCCAGAACTAGAGGTACATGAGACCAGCCTGTGTTTCTCTGTGCCCCAGCATATATGCATGGAGGGCCCTGAGGTGCCTAAGAAGCGAGTGTTCATCACAGATGGCTGGTGCTGTGTATCTGGATCTACTAAAGCTCCTTCACCCTCTCCTTGTTGTGGTAGGAATGTCACCTACGAAACTTCATGTTGAGGATCTAGAGAGATAGCTCAGCAGTCAAAGCACCTGCCCAGCCGGTGCAAGGACCCAGGTTCAATCCCCAGTATCACATGCCATGCCGTCCCTGACTCCATGGAGGCCACCAAAACTGGGCATGGTGGCACGTGCCTATAATCCCAGCTCTGAAGAGGCTGAGACAGGAACATCTCTATGAGTCCAAGCTGTGTAGCAAAACCGTGTACCAAATAAATAAATGATAATAATAAACCTTCATGTTGAAACTTAACCCCCTCAAGTATATACTGATGGATTTAGAGGTGAGACTTTTGAATATAATTGGGATTAAATAAATTTACTACCAAGGGGCCTATATCCTGTATGAAGAGGAAGGAGGCCAGAGGGGCTGTATACTTGCTATGTGACATCCTCTGCTGTGTCAGGGTGCAGTAGAAAGGCCTTCACCAGTACGTGTGCTGTGCTATGGGGCTTCCCAGCTTCTAGAACCATGAGTGAAATAGCCTTCAGTCCTTTGTAAACTACCTCATCTCTGGTATTTGATGAGAGCTCCAAAAAGTGGATTAAGATACTTGTTGGCTTTGGAGCCTAATGAGAAATAGAAGCTACCTGGAATGGTATGTGACAACAGACATCAGAACTGGTTGAGACAAATAGAGCTCTGTTAATTATAAGGACTGCTAGAAACTGTGTCTTGGGTATGGCTGCCTACAACTGTCTGGAATAACATCACCCATGCTCTCCACCCCAGCGTGGCAGAGGCAACTCATGCCTGGTAACCTACATTGCAGTCCAGAGAGCAGACCAGAAGGCATGGTCCTATGGGAAGACAGAGGTAAGACAGCGAGGACAGGTCGCAGCCAGGCATGCCCAAGGTCTTCTCCTAAACCAGTGGTTCTCAACCTGTGGGTCGCGACCCCGGCAGGGATCAAACAACCAAAACACAGGGGTCACCTAAAGCCATTGCAAAATGTTATTTATTTGGAATTGCAGTTTTGAAGTAGCCACCAAAATTATTTTTTGGTTTGGGGTCACCGCAACATGAGGAACTGTATTGCGGGGTCATGGCATTAGAAAGGTTGAGAACCACTGTCCTAAACTGTCTATGTAGAGTGAAAGTTGAGGGCTGGGGTGCAGCTAAAGAGGCCCAACGTATCATCTCCTGGAAATCCTCTCTGGGACTGAGTGCAAAAAAGTTTCTCCTGAAACTGCCCAGTGGAGATGGAAAATAATGACCTGCTTACTTGTAGAAGAAAACAGATGGGCTTCTAGGTGCTTCAACAGCAATTTTGATAAGCAGCACACATTTCCCTCGTAGATGTACAATTCTTCTGTTCAGTAGAAAATTGTATAATAATGGGGTATGCATGATAAAAAAAATGTATCAACTGTATATATACAAAAGGAATTCATCTGACTCACTACCCTTAATCCTCTTAGCATTCCAGTGTACTCTTTTTCTGTGTGTGTAGCAGAAGTACAAAATATATACTATTTTGCATCCTTCTTCATTTCGCTTAACAATATCATAAATAAGTTTCAGTACATCTAGAAAATGAAGGCTGGGGAGACAGCTTGGTCAATGAAGCGCTTGCCTGGCAAACGCAAGGGCCTGAGTTTAATGCCCAGTTCCCCCCCCACAAAAGAAAAAGAGATTCCACATGTTTATTCAAATAAACCTTCTTCTATTTTCAGCTTGTGTGTGTGTGTGTGTGTGTGTGTGTGTGTGTATCTATATATGTAATTTTTTAAAGAAGTCTGGCTTTCAGCTGATTATAAGATTGGTGGATGAATATGCCCACACTGGGGTTTAACATGAAGCAGTTGTGGTTTTACTGTGTATCTGTCAGGACTGTTAGACACACGCAGCTGACGGTGGCTCTGGATGACTGAGCAGCAGAGAACCCAGCGGCTGGAGAGCTGTTGGAAGAGCTGGGGAGCTGGAGCAAGGGTGAGCTCAGTGTCCAACCGCAAACGCTGAAACTGGTCTGATGAGAAAACACCCCATCTGCCGGCTCTCGGTGTGGTACTTCTGTTAGGAATGCACTGAATCGCAAGTGCCACCTCCACCATCACCCAAGGACACGGCCACCACAAACAGTAAGCTCCTCCCACCTTTCCGCATCTGGAGCTGAAGTCCACCCCTGTGCAGAGCTGCCAGGTGGGCAGGGCTCAGCCCTTCCCAAGCCTTTTTCCTACATCAGGCAAAGCTGGGTGCTCAGGTCCCTGTTTCCTTCCCTCTTGCTTTGGGGAGGCACGCTTGCCTCATCGCCTGCATTGTGTTAGTGTGTCTAACACACAATGCTGTTCAGGCCGTGGCAGCCAAGAGAAAGGATGTTTTGCATGTGTCCTATTGTTATGATTTCTTGCCTATGGGTCTTGATGTTTTCAATAACCAACTTCTGTTCTGGGGGAGGGTAGTAAATAGACTAAGAAGTAAGCAGATGTGATCATATCATGTTTTTAAATTGTCCTGAGGAATGGCAAAGAATGTGACATAGGAGTTGCCATTTTAGACAGAGAAAGCATGATCATTGGAGCAGAGGCCTAATGAGTGAGGAAGCAAGCCTTGTGAATACCCATGGGAAAAGCCTCCTAGGTAGTGGGAACAGCAAGTGCAAAGGCCCTGAGGCAGAAGCATGCTTGACGTTCCCGGGTCATGTGAAAAACTGAGAGCACATGGTTTTAAAATGTTAGCCAAGGATCGGCTCAGCCCCATGTGGCCTTATTTCCTCCATGTTGCATAGCTTTTTCCCTGAGAATTGTTTTCTACAGTCTATTCCCTTGCTCACTGAACAGTAGGCCTTCATATATGCACTGTGTATTCAGAACCAGAGGGAACTCAAGATGAATCGATCAGATTCCTTTTCTTTTAGGGTACAGTCTTTATAAAGTGATAGGAGGTCTGGTAGGGCTGGGTTGGACCAGTTATGTTCAGCTCATGTATACAGAGAAGTGGTAAGAGAAATGAAGAAAAAAAGTAGGAAGAGGAGGAGGAGGAGGAAGAGGATAATGAGGACGAGGATGGGGAGGAAGAGAACGATGATGAGGATGAAGAGAAGGAATAAGACTATAGATCCTGAGGAATAATGTGCTGATTCCTGGTTCCAAACCTTCCCAAGGCCCAGCTCTACCTCCTGCTCCTGAATGCCATAGGTCTGTCGGCAGCTTGACTGAGCTCCCATTCTACTCACCCAGAGAGTTGCTGATTCAGATTTGACTGTGCAAGATACGAGGTACTGAAGGGAGACTGTTAACATCGAGGAGGGCAAGGTCACGGGGGCTGAAAGGGGACAAAAGGCTTCACAGAAGGCTTCTGAGCTTCAAGAATGCAGGTGTCACCTATGGAAGTATTTTTAGTTTTAATACTTACTTTACAACCGTTACTGTTCTTAAAAAGTTGAGGTATAATAAAATTCACTTTTTAAAAGTAAGTTTTAGACTTTAACAAGTTTTGATACATGCATGCAGTTTTGTAGTCTCCACCCACAATGCACATACTGAACATGTGTCATCCCAGGGTGCTCCCTGGTGCCTCTTTGTGGCCCATCCCATCCCCCTCATCCCCTGACAAGCGCTGATCTGTTTTCTGACCTTATGATTTTGCTGTTTATTAAAATTTCATAAAATGATATTGTACAGTGTACAGTTCTTTGTGTCTTTATTCACTTAGTGTGATACTTAGAGATCAAATCTCTGTTATTGAATAGAGCAGTAGTTTGTTCGTCTATATATCAAATATGTTCTATTACCAAAGTTCATTTATCCATGTGCTATTTGATGTGCATTGTGGTTGCTTTTTAATTTTACTCTTAAGAGTAAAGCTGCTAAGAATATTTACATAAGATCTTTTGTGTAGGAATTTGTTTTCAGTTTGGGGGAACAGGAAAGAGGAAGGAGAGGGGCCAGTGAGATAGCTAGTGGTCTACAGCACCTGCTTAGGTAAGCTCAGACAAGCGCAGGGATCATGGTTCAATCCCAGCACCACATGCTGCACTGGCCCACCCCCAGGGTGGGCTGAGCCTGCCACAAAAAAAAAAAAAAAAAAAAAAAAAAAAAAAAAAAAAAAAAAAAAAAAAAAAAAAAAGGAAAGAGAATGAGACAAGAGGGGAAAGAAGTAGATATTGAGAGATAAGGGGAGCAAAGTTGCTCAATTGTACGTCAGCACATTTGAGGGGTGTTTGAATGATTGCTTGTTTGCTTGCTTTATTGATTGCAAAGCTGGGGATTCAACCCAGGGCCTTTGCACTGAGCTACAGTCCTAGCCCTTTTTTATTACTTGAGAAAGGGTCTCACTAAATCAATCACTCAGGTTGGACTTAAATTTGCAGTTAGCCTGCCTTGCCCTCCTAGAATTTGTCCCACCATGCTTACTTTTATAAGTACAATTTTAATTTGAAAGGAACTGTCCATATTAGGGTTCTTCAGAGAAACAGAAACAATGTTGACTCTTCTAATCCATGAGCATGGTATATATCTCCACTATTTCTTTTTCCAATAGTTTCTCTTAGGAATGTTTATAGATTTGAATGGATATAATTTTTTCAAATTTATCTATGTCATGTTTTCTCTTTCTTTCTTTCTTTCTTTTTTTTTTTTTTCTGGTGGGACTGGGGTTCAAACTCATGATCTTGCACTTGCCAGGCAGGCACTTGTGCCTTGGAGCTATCTCCCTAGCTCCTCTGTGTTTTCTTTTTAATTTCAACTTCTAGCTCAATTTTTATGTAAAAATGCAATCAATACCTGTATAGTTGCCTTATGTTATGACATTAATAAGTTTAGTTGTTTGTTTTATAAATTTGCTTTTTAAAAAAATTTTCTACATAAATATTTATGTTGTCTGC
>PVJA010052139.1:0-12530 GCA_004027025.1 Myocastor coypus
AGACTGGGCCAAAAACCATATTCTTGACAGGCTACAATTTTGTATTTCCTTGAATTTCCAAATATCTGTGTCAAAATTGTGTAACTGCTTATATCACATTGTATGGAAAGTTATTAGAATATCAATGATGGTCAGAAAATATCATTTACAAGCTAAGTCAAAGATATTTGATACTCAGAAAGCCAGTGATGATAAGGTCAAGTACCTATGTTATAGAGTAACAGTATCACAAAGCTTTCCTGCTGGAGGGTTAAGAATGTAAGTTAACAGACAAAAATTGGAGAAAAAGAAGGGCTATAAGGATAGCCAATATTTTGGCCCTAGCCCTTCAAGGTCAATAAAGATCCAGGATATAAGAGAACCTGTGCTGTAATATCCTATAACTCAGAGGTGTCCCAAATTTCCTGGTCAAGGAGATTATGGGACCTCAGAGGAAAGGGATGAATGAACTATAGTGCATCTTAGGAGAGTAACCCAGAGAAAAACATTCTCTCAGACTGTGTCATTTTTTAAAATACTAATTTCTATTCAGCGTGTTGTACTTCTAAAAATTCATGATAGTGTATAAAGGATTTGAGAAATACTTCCATCGCTGTAATTTGCAGTGCACTGTGGGCAGTATCTAGTCTGTCTTCCAGATGAAGAAAGTTATTCCAAGAAAGGTAAAGTATACTTTCTCCTGGTCAGGCACCGGAGATGCACAATTGGAATAAAAGCCTTAGTTCTCTGCCTCCGTGGCAATTGTTTTTTCCACTACTGTACATTTTCACAAATGTACATAAATATTTAATCTAATACATAAATATGTACTATAAATGTATTAAGATTGATAAATTTAATAGCAACTAAATTGGGGTTACTTGAACTATTTGTAATTTTTGTAGAGTCATTATCAATTAACTGGTACTTAATGAGAATCTGTGTTGCTCAAAGGAAAGACTCTATCTGAGAGCTGTGTCAGAGGAAGAAGGAAGCAAGAGCCCTCGCTAACTTGACTCAAATTCTAAAAGAGATGGGAAGCTTTACATGTAAGAAG
This sequence comes from Myocastor coypus, assembly GCA_004027025.1. Lineage (NCBI taxonomy): Eukaryota > Metazoa > Chordata > Mammalia > Rodentia > Myocastoridae > Myocastor > Myocastor coypus. Next base: position 1,037 of record PVJA010052139.1, read on the forward strand.
TTAGTTGGCCAAGTAATTTAAGTGATAAGACAGAGCACAGCAGTGAGCTCAAGTTCAGCACTCCCTCAGCTCAATCTTTAGTAGTGGCCAAAACTAAGAAATGTGGGAAGGAGAAAGAGAAGAAGAAACAGAGGATATAGAGGAAGAGGAAGGAGAAAGGGAAGACAGGAAAAGGGAACAAGAGAAGAAACGGAGAGATGGGGAGGGGAGAAAGAAAAGAAACACTAGAGACAGGGACGAGGTATAGCCCATCAATAAGTGTTTATGTCCTAGCCATTTTCTTATACCTGAGACACAATACCTGACACCTACCACTCAAAGGATGAGAGGTTTACGCTGGCTTACATGTTGTAGAAGTCTCAGTACATAATAAGCTGGCTTCACGGCAGGGCGGCATGCCAGAGAAGTGGGGCAGAACACAAGCAGTTCATGGCATGATGGTAAAGGAGAGAGAGGTCATGGAAGAGGAAAGGAAATAAGGGCTTCTAGGTCACACCTCTGTGACCCTTGTCCTTCTACTGGGCTTCATCTCCCAATACCACATTTAGATCTCCACCCATGGGGAACATCTAGAGATGGCCGCAGAAAATATAAATTGACCAGTTTCACTCACAGGGAAAGGTGAGACAGGACTCAGTACTCAAACAATAGGTATGGGAAAAGTGTAGGCCAATATTAGCAATCCAAGAAAGAAATGTTATTATGCCAAACACCTCAGTGTATATTAATATTTTTTTTTGTCCGACCAGGGTTCGAACTCATGACCTTGCACTTGCCCAGCAGGCACTTGTGCCTCGGAGTTATCTCCCCAGCCCCTTTGTAGATTAATATTTTGTGTTCATTTTTCCTCCCTTTCTTTTTACTTGTTTTTCCTTCTTTCAGCTGATTTTCTTTACTTTTTCGTTTTTAGCTAGATTTTTAAAAATCTCTCCTGTCTCATCTTTTCCTTTTAAAAAGTCCCATTTCTTCCATTTCTTCTTTTCTTCACCTAGTCACTTATGGATTAATTTTGCTTTCTATTGTTTTCAATCCATGTTAACGTTTATCAGTTTAATTTACTCTCTACTATTATATCTTCCTTTTTTATCACTATTGGTAGGAGAGCAGTTGTTTTTAATTGGTTTTTATGTATTTCAATATCTGGCTTTTGTCTGTGTTTTCACTGTTACTACAGTTTGTTTTCTCCATGGTACTGTAGGTATACAGAAGGCTAGTTACTAAGAAAATTCTCACGTAGAAATAGAAGACATACACGCCCCCATCAGGTGTGTATATCTCAATGTAGAAACAAAAAGGTTATGAAAAAAGAAGGCAGGGGCCAGGCGTGGTGGCACACGTCTGTAATCCCATCACTTGGGAGGTTAAGGCAGGAGGGTCAGTGTGAGTTCCAGACCAGCCTGGGCTACAAAAGTGAGTTCAAGGCCAGCCTGAACTGCACAGTGTGACCCTGTCTCAAAAAGACAAAAACAAAAAAAAAAAAAAAAGAAAAGAAAAAAGAAGGCCGCATGATCCTCCAAAGTATCCTAACTAGTCAGTAGTTGAATCCAAAGTTTTGGAAACCCATGACTTGTGGAGCAAAGAATTCAAAATGTTTATTTTTAAAATGACTAATGGCTCCAAATAGTAAACAAACAAACAACTGAATCAAATAAGGAATACACTGCAGAATATAAAAGGCAAATTAAAAAGACATTCTCAAGAGAATCAAAGAGACAAGCCCTGACAGAAAATAATTGCCAACTTTGACTACTATAACCAGCAAAGCTACTCTGAAATATCAAAAATGAAATAACTCTCATGATAAGCATAAACTAAAGGAAAATACATTACGCAATCCTATATACATACAGAGGAGAAAGGTTAGATATGTAAATGAGTATTAGGAAAGAATCTAATATTACAAAAAGTATACATGAGCAATAAAATGAAGAGTTGGTCATTTGAAAAGACAAACAAGAGTAAATTCTTGGCCAAGTGAAAAGAGAAAGGCCCATATCAATAAAATTAGAGATAAAAAAGGAATGAAATACATATCACTGAAATCCAAATATTTATTAAGGAATTTTGAACATATATTTTCCAATAAATTGGTAAATCTAAAAAAATAGATACATTTCTAGACTATTATGTCTTACAAAATTGAAGCAAGAAAATACAAAACACAAGGAAGAAACTAGGAAGAAATGAAAGTAAAACAATAATAAAAGCCTATCAAAAAAGAAAGACCCAGGGATCGGTGAGATAGCTCAGTGATCAAAAGCGCCTGCTTAGGCATGCTTAGGGAAATGCAGGGACTGCAGTTCAATCCCTGGCACGACATGCTACACCAGCATGCTACACCAGGGCAGGGTTAGCTGCCATAACACAAATAAGTAAAGTTTAAAAAATGAAAAAGAAAGACCCAGGATCACATAGATTCACTGAAAACTTCTATGATCTTTAAAGAAGAAATAATATCAATAGCACCAAATTATTCCAGGAAGGAAGGAATATTTATAAACTCATTTTATGAGCCTAGTAATTTTTGAAAATATTATTATTATTATTTACTGATACAGGGTCTCGCTACCCAGCTCAGTCTTGTAGTGATTCTCCTACTCCATTCCTCCCCAGTACTAGCATTACAGGCATGTACCACCATGCCTGGTTTCTGGCCAGAAAGGTGCAACCTGCATTCCAGGGCCAGCATGGCAGGTGCTACCAGGCATTGAACTCTGGCTCTTGCACTTGAAAGGCAAAGGCTTACACCTTTGAATTATGTCTCCAAACATCTTCAGAGCCAAATTAAATAAGAATCCAAAGAGGGAGAGGGAGGGCAGAGAGAAAGGGAGAGGAGAGAGAGAGAGAGAGAGAGAGAGAGAGAGAGAGAGAGAGAGAAGAGAGTGAGAAACTCCATATCATTCCCCTTGATAAGTGCACAAAATTCCTTGAAAAGTACTTGCAAAACAAATTCCGCAGCACAGTAGAAAGATCACAAAAATGATCAAATAGTTTTATCTCAGATATACAAGTGTAGTTTTCCGGGTGTGGTGGCGCACTCCTGTAATTCCAGCACTCGGGAGGCTGAGGCAGGAGGATCGATGCGAGCTGGAGACCAGCCTGGGCTACAAAAGTAAGCTGAAGGCCAGCCTGAACTGCATAGTGAGACCCTGTCTCAAAAAGACAAACAAACAAAAAAAAAGATATACAAGTGTAGTTCAACATGTTCACTTTGGCACAAATACAGTGCATCTAAATTGAAAAAAAAATTAAATTATCCTTGTTTGCACATTGACAAGATTTTATATGTAGAAATATTTAAAACAGAAATCTGTTTGAACTGATCATTGAACTCAGGAAAATTACAGGATATGATATCAAAATATAAAAGCATTTTTATACACCAATAACAACCTGGTTGAAAAAAAGGACTCAGTCCTATTAACAATATCCAAACAAAAACACACACAAAGAAAATCCCAATAATAAATTTCACCAAATAATTAAAGCCAGACATGGTGGTACATGTCTGTAATCTCAGCACTTGGGAGGCTGAGGCAAGAGGATCAGTGTAAGTTCGAGACCTGCCTGGGCTACAAAAGTGAGCTCAAGGCCAGCCTGAACTGCATAGCGAGACCCTGTGTCAAAAAGACAATGAAAAAGAATTAAAAGATCTCTGATAAAATTATGATACTGATGAATAAAATACTTGAAGACATAAAAATGGAGGAACAAAAATGGAAAGACATATAAAGCTCATGGGTTAGAATAATATCAGTAGCTGTTGAAATATCCATACTACCCAAAGCAATATACAGATCCAGTTTGGTGCTCATAAAAAAAAAAAAAAAAAAAATAGCACTCTTCACAGAACTAGAAAAAATAAACCACATTCATATGAAATTAAAGAGTCAAAACAGCTACAAAAATCCTGAAAGAGCCGGGCGTGATGGCTCACGCCTGTAATCCCAGCACTCGGGAGGCTGAGGCAGGAGGATTGGTGCGAGTTTGAGACCAGCCTGGGCTACAAAAGTGAGCTCAGGACCAGCCTCAACCACATCGCGAGACCCTGTCTCAAAAAGACAAAAAAAAAAAAAAAAATCCTGAAAGCATAAAAAGAAGTTGGATGCATCACAATATGTGACTTCACAATATACTACAAACATATAGTTATCAAACAGCATGGCACTGGCATAAAAACACACTCAGATTAGTGAGGAAGAGTAAGAAATCCAGAAATACATAAATTCACACATTTACAAACAACTGATTTTCAAAAAAGAAAAAAAAAATTAGCGAGTCCAGAACATACATTGGTAAGAGTCTTCAGAAAGTGGTTCTGACAAACTAAATATGCAGAATAACTCTGATGCCTGGTAATTGCCTCATATTTTATATAAAATTCAAGTCAAAATGGATAAACGCACAAATGTAGCACTCTGCACCATCACACTACTGGAAGGAATCCTACAACAAAAAATTCATGATGTTAGGATAGGTAACTATATTTTGGATAAAATCCCAAAAGCGTAGGCAACAAAAGCAACACTACATAAATGGGATTGTATCAAACAAAGAAGATTCCATTCAGCAAATGAAACAGAGCAAAAACACAACATGCACAATGGTACAAAATATTTACAAAGCACTCATCTGACAAGGAGTTAAGTCCAAATGCACAAAGAACTCAACACTAGATTTTTTTATAAATGATTCTGCTGATAATGATCAAATGATCTAAACAGACATTACTCAAAAGAAGAACTGCAAATAACCAATAAATAAATGAAGAAATATTCAGTATCGTTAGGCACCAGGGAAATTCAAATCAAAACCACAATGAGGTATCATTTTACCCCAGTTAGAAGAGTTATCATCAAAAGATAAAAAGTAACAAATACTGATGAAAACGCAGAGAAAAGGTAGCTCTCATACTGCACTACTAATGTGAATGGAAATTAGTTCAAGCCGGGCGTGGTGGTGCACGTCTGTAATCCCAGCACTCGGGAGGCTGAGGCAGGAGGATCGGTGCGAGTTCGAGACCAGCCTGGGCTACAAAGGTGAGCCCTAGGCCAGCCTGAACTGCAGTGAGACCCTATCTCAAAAAGACAAAAAAAAAAAAAAAAAAAAAAAAAAAAAAAAAAAAAAAAAAAAGAAAAGAAAATTAGTTCAGCCATTACAGAAAACATAATAGAAAGTTCCTCAAAAAACTTTTTAAAAGGCCATTCCATCAAATAGAAATCTGCTCTCCAATGTTTCGGCAGCACTATTCACAATTGCCAAGGTATGGAATTCGTCAACGTGTCCACTGAAGGATAAACAAAATATGTTACATACAGTTGAACAGTATTCAGCCATGTAAGAAGATAAAATCCATTTTTGGTAGTGATATGGAAAGAATTGTAGTACTTTATGCTAAGTGAAATAAGACCAGTACCAAAATAAATAAATAAATGTTTCCTATTCTCAATCTGAAAAAGTTGATCACATAAAAACTGAGATTAAAGTAGAGGATACTGGATACAGGAAGAAAGAAGAGAGAGATGATAAGGTATATTGATCAGGGTTTTACTTAGAGGAACAGAATAGATATAAGGAACCGATATTAACACAAAGTATACAATCTATAAGGAATTCTAATGTTGACTTACAATAGTCAGCCACAGAGTCAGATGAGAAAGGGTGCAGAGGGCGTCTGCACACTCCAGACAGAAGGATTCATTCCCAAGATCTGGACTTCACTGCAGCACTCCCTGTAAGTCTCTATCCATCAGCTGATGGATCTACGATGGAAGACTGAAGTGTCTGTAATGGATGCTGAAGAGTTTGCGACAGATGGCAAAAGATCTAAGCTGGAGGCTGAAGAGTCTGCGCTGCAGGCCAGACGATGAAGTCTAGGCTGAATGCGAAGACTGAAGCTTCTCCAAGGAAGTGAAGTCTTGACTTCTTCCTCAGCCCTTTAAAACGTTTCTTTGTGCTCAGTCATTCTAACGTGGGCCCATTGTGCCCTAGGGTGGAACCAATCATACCCGACGATGGGCCCTTGATCCTGCTCTAGGGAGGAGCCAATCATATGTTAGGCAGGCCCTGGTCATGCTCCAGAGAGGAACCAATTGTCCCCAGGTGGGGCTCCCACCAACAGGGAATTGGGCCTCTGAGTCATTCAGCCAAGTCAACACATTGTATCAACCATTATAGAAGGGATAAGTGAATACTAAAGTTCATTTAGTAGGCATGAAGTAGTTCTAATGTTACACAGCACAATGGAGTAACTGTAGACTACAACAATTAAAATAATAATACATTTAAGAATAATTAGAAAAGAATTTGAAGGTTCCGAACACATAGCAATGATAGTATCTGAGGACATAAAAATGCCAACTACCCTATTTGATAATTACAATATACCTAATAAATAACTACAAACATGTCAATTAAAATAATAAAAAATAAAAAAGGCCACAGGTGTAATTCATTTAGCAATATATTTTAACTTAAAAATCTAAAATGCTGGTCTGTCGACTTTAATGCCATCTTCTTAGAAACCTCTGCACCATGAGAGCCAAGTGGAGGAAGAAGCGAATGTGCAGACTGAAGCGTAAAAGAAGAAAGATGAGACAGAGGTTCGTACATCCATGGAGGCCAAAGGAACAGAAATAAAGAATGCTGGAGGCTGCCAAGGCTGGAACAGGTTTTGGACTGCATGCTGTCTAGAACTTCTCAATGGATTAGAACTGCATTGCCGTCTGATCGCCAGGTCCACCTCAAAGAGAGATCGATACCGGGTTCAAACTAAGAAGTCCCCTGGTTTTTTGCCCTGGACATCTGGCATTTTGGACTACTTCTGTTCTCGCTTTTGTCTGAGTGTAAAGCATGTACAATAAATCATCTCTTCTGTGTTAGCTGAAGAATCAAAAAAATCTAAAATGCTATTATTTAAATAGGCAATCAATACTAAAACATTAATGAGACATTACAGATTCCTTTACTTGTACCAAATCTTGTGATCATAATAGCATGTATCACCTCACATGCTCACATTTCATCTAAAAAGCTTTCTGCATTTTGATGTTACAAGACTTACAACTGAGTAAGTTTAATTCACACACTGTAGCCCTTCCAAACACGCTATAGTTTTCCAGTGAGTCAAATACCAAAAAAATTATTTCCCATTAATATCTACTTCCACAATGACAAAACTGCTCCAATTCTTAAATTTAAAATCCAGTTATTTAAAATCCTGGCTAGCCGGGCATGGTGGCTCATGCCTGTAATCCCAGCACTCGGGAGGCTGAGGCAGGAGGATTGGTGAGAGTTCGAGACCAGCCTGGGCTACAAAAGTGAGCTCAAGGCCATGCTGAACTGCATAGCGAGACCCTGTCTCAAAAAAATAAAAATAAAAATAAAAATAAAAATAAAAATATAAAATAAAATCATGGATCCACAGGCTGACTGGAAAAATTTCCAAGGTCCAGTCTCGCATGCAGCTAGTGGCTATGCACTAGGCAGTTGAGGTGTAGAAGTTGGGTATTAAGGGTGGAAAATGAGGTTATTCAGTGACATAAGGACCTCACAAGAGAGAGCTAGAGTACCTGGAGGCACACTTCATTTAAATCAGTCAATAAACAGTGGCACTCAAAGGGGAGTATCAAAGCAATATCCAATTCCTAGGGAGACTGATCTATAACCAGAGAAAAATGACCAATGAAGGAAATCAGTGACAGCATATCATAGTCAATGAAATACACAGTAATTAGCACTCAAACTAGATGTTGGAATGAGAAATAAGATTAGGATCGAAGAGGAAACAAGAAGGAAAATCTGAAAAGAATAACAAACAGCATACATGCTTCTTTTGCTTTTTGGCTTAATTTTTTGTTTTTGTTTATTTTGTTTTCCTCGCAGATTTTTTTTTTGCTTTTTTTTTGTTTGTTTGTATGTCTGATTTATTTCACTTGACATGATGAACTAAAGGTTGGGTTATTTTTCTCTATTCTCTCTTCTAAATGTATTTTATGGGGAAATTTTTACAACCAAAGAAATTCTGTACTATAAAGGTTTCAAGGACGTTACACAAGTGCCATTTTGGATGTCAACATATTTCTTAATTATATTATTTAACCTTAGGCTAAATCTTTCACCTGAATTTTTGCAGAAGCTTCCCAGTGCCATGGGCTTAATATTGCTCCACTCCAAACTACTATTCTCCAAATTGTAGCCATGATATTTTATCCTAACACTGTCTGTCATTTTCTCACTTGAAACAAATCAGGGAATTGTATAAAGAAACCAGATATACTATTTTTAAAATTCTTCAGAAGAAAATCTAAAAAGATTCTCAAATTTAAGTTATTTAAGTATAATTTTTAGTATGAATCTTCTTCTTGGCTGAATAATACCTTTCCCCCAAAAAGAGAAATTTATAAAAATGTCAAACCAAAAGAAATGAGCATCTGAACATTTTTCTAAAATAAATGTTGATTAAAAATTTAGATATATATTCACAGTGCCTAAATATTTTCATGGCATTACTAAATGCGTCATAATGAGTTTGGTCTATTATAGCTTTCTTTTATTTCTATGAAGATAAAACACAAAATTAAAACTTTTTTTACCATGAAAATCTTTCATTCTAAAAATTCCATGACATCTAAAATGGCTAAAGCTTTCTAGTTAAAAAAAAAAAAAAAAAAAACCTTCCAAATCTATTTAGTTGGAATGTAGTAGAATTGTATCAAAATTCAAGAACATGTTATATGTCTTAATTATAGAAAACACTTGAGAAAGAGGAAAAGATTACATGAAAAGTGAAGCCATATGCAATATAAGGTTGAGAAAATGTAGTAAAGAAGAGCAAATTCTATCTAATTTCATATTTGTTTTTTTTCTGGAACAGGGGGTCGAACTCAGGACCTTGCACTTGCCAGGCAGGCGCCTGTGCCCCTGAGCTATCTCTACACCCCTATTTTCATGTTTTAAAATTCCTGTTCAGAGAATGCTGCCCTTTAGCAAATGAACCCACAGTGGCACAGCTGACATCTAGGACATGACAGAACCTAGCAAAACAATACATAACATTTATATAAATTTTGCCATACATAACAACTATTTCAACTGATGGTTATTCTGGTCATCTTTCAGTATGCTACAAATTCAGTTGGGACTTTATTATCTGGTGCATCTCGTTAAACTCTGAAGAGTAAAGCCAATGAACATCAAGTGTCTAGTCATCCTAAAACCAGGTAGTCACTTAGTGAGAGATAGACCAACTGCTTCAGTAGCCACTATCTACCCATATCTTACTTAGGAAAACCCAAAGACATTTATCCATTAGAAAAATAAGTAGAGAGAGTCAATTTCTCAAAGTGAGAATGTCTTAGTGTTTCTGTAATCCTCATAGGACTACTCCTTCCTCCGTTAAGCCAGTCAAGGGGGAAGAAGTACATCTTTTAAGTGATGGGAGGTATATTTGTCAGAAGAAAAGACATTTCAATTCATAGCTGTCTCTTTTTATTTATTGATTTATTTTTAATTTTTTGAAACTTTATTTATGTTGTGGCCAGATCACCCTGCCCTGGGAATGGGGCTGGCACAGCATGTGGTGCCAGGGATTGAACCGTGGTCCCTGCAGTTGCCTAAGCTTGCCTAAACAGGCCCTTTAGACCACTGAGCTATCTCTCCGGCCCCAGCTGTTTCTTTTTAAATTCTTTTTATTTTTTTATGGCCAGATCAGTCTGCCCTAGAGGTGGGACTGGAGCAGCATGTGGTGCCAGGGATCAAACCACAGTCTCTGCAGTTGCCTAAGCTTTCCTAAGCAGGCACTTTAGACTGCTGCACCATCTCACCGGTCCTCACAGCTGTTTCTTGATGAGATATATATACTCATAGCTTTGCAGAGTAGCCTGCAAGAGGGCTCTTGGGAAGACATGACAACAAGCCCCAACTTTTAAGGAGCATCAAGAGTAATCTTTGAAGGGATCTGGGAGCTGCCCCTCAAAAATTAGAAGAAAAAGAAGCAGAGGCAGGAACTAGCCTTTGAAAATTGGTAGAGACACGACTGCACATTTCTCTGTAGGGCGAGTGGGTTCTTTGGAAGGTAGCTAACTAGAGCCATTTTGAAATCATCTTACCCAAAAGGGCTGTATGCCAGAGAAAGGAGTGGCTCAAGGAATGTACTGGCAAAAGATAGGAGCTGCTTTCGTTATGGAAAGCCGAGATCTGCACAGGATTGCGGAGTTCAGCCAGGCCATGAGAGCAGCAGCGATGCATCTGCTGCTTTGATGCTGGCAACAACTAGACTGTGGCAGTGTCCGTCAAGAGGCATTACTCTTGGCCTCTAGCCACCACTGTAGGGGCCAGCCCAGAGCACAAGAGTAAAGGTGCAGGCTACATTCTAGGTCCCTGCCCCAGTGCTACTTTGTAGAATTTGGGGCCACGCCTGAGCTCAGAAGAAAGAGGAAGTTTTTTTTTTCTCTTTTTATTGATGTTATGCCGGTTCAGCCTGCCCTGGGGGTGGGGCTGGCACAGCATGTCGTGCCAGGCACTGAACCACAATCCCTTCAGTTGCCAAGGCTTGCCTAAGCAGGCATTTTAGACTGCTGAGCTATCATGCCAGCCCTGGGAAAGATTTTAATTAACTGAAAAATCAATTTTTTTGGTTTTTGACATAGGGTCTTACTATGTAGTTCTGACTAGCCTCAAAGTCACCGCAATCCTCCTGCTTTAGCCTCCTGAGTGCTAGGATTACAGGTATGCACTACCATACCTACCTGGTAGATGAGTTTTTAAAAGCTTAAATGCTAAAATGTACATATATTCAACTTGTTCCAAAAATAAACAGTATAAAAAGTCTATCTTCCATCTCTGTATTTTAAGTAGCACTAATTCTCCTTAACAGGTGCTTATTAGTTTTACTTCCTATATTATTTTCCTATGGCTTCTCAAATAAATTGATGGGGCAGCCTAAAACAATAGAAATCTACTATCGCAAAATGAGGTAGGTAGCTGGGCATGGCACCAAACCAGTGTAACCCCACCACTAGAGAGGCTGAGGAAAGAGAACTGCCCCAGTTCAAAGCCGCTGGGCTACATAGTGAGTCAAGGCCAGCCTGAATCACATAATGAGACAGTCTCAAAGTGCACTCGTGCGCGTGCACACACACACACACACACACACACACACACACACACACACACACAAATTAAAATAAATAAATAAAAAGAAAAGCAAATTTCAGGACGTCAGAAATCTGAACTTTATATTGTTCAGCAGAAATTATGGGTAGGAGCCATATTCACTCCAGAGGCTCAAAGATAAGGTTCTTGGATTTGCCTCATCTGGCTGTTGGTGACTGCCAGCATTAATTTTTTCTTTGTTTTTTAAACAAAGCCTTAATTAAGAAGTCACCAAGTTGCTCAAGGCTAGGCTTGATTTTGTGATCCCCCTGGCTCAGCTTCTCAGAGTGCTGGGATTACAGACATGCACAACGCTGTGCAGTTTAGCATCCCTGCACTG